>VXAX01006620.1:1091407-1130952 GCA_013399835.1 Leptocoma aspasia
TTTTTTTTTTTTTAACTGTTCTTGCTTAATTTTATGTGCCTGTGTATGCTTCCATTATTAATTAATCTACAAGTATTTGGCATTGCTTCATCGTTGAGGTTTTCTTTAATTTGCAAATGTGCTGGTTTAGTTTGAGCAGGACTTGTGTAGCTAATGTTAGAATGGAAACATTTTTAACCCTCTGTTTCATCAGTTTCCTATCATCTCCTCTTCTCCTTCGAAGAGGAGTAGCTGCCTTTATGTGTGTGCACGTGCACACATTCGTGTGTGTATTATTAGCTGTGCTGTCATTTTTAATCCTTTTCTTTCAATCATCATTTTTCTTCAGACATGAAATATTTCAGTCTACCATGCTGCACAGGCTGCTCACAGTGAAACACTCGTAGCATTTTCAAAATCTAAAACAGAGGAATACCATGAGGATAGAACAAAAGAAATTAAAACACTAGATATGCCACAGTTGTCTTATGCAGCTGTTGGAAATTTAATTATTTTATCTCATAGAATAATGTGCCCTTCAGAAATCATTTTGGACTAGATGTTTCAAACCAATGATCTGTAGTTAATTATCTTTAATAACTGTTGCACATTATGGTTAGATCTATGTTTTTGCTAAACCAATTAATAATATCTTCATTAGTATAAAGACAAGGTAGCTAGATCCTTTCATTTTTCACATTGAAAGAGTAGATATTTTAAACAGTGTAATTTACTTTAGCCATACATTCCCGATGATATGACTAATTAATGAAACTTCAAAGACATATAACTTCCAAAAGCTACTTATTTAAAGTCATTGTTGAGCACTTAATGACATTATGTTGGGGCATTGCAGAAACCATCACTGCCTGAGTGTTGAATTTGCTAAACCTTTTTATGCTACCAAACTGAAGGAAGCCTGAGTTATATTGAAAAGCAAATTGAGCCAATATTTCTTCATGTTCAAAAAAACCCGCCACAAAACCTGTTGATTACAAGAGGATCTATTAAAAGTTGATGACCTCCTTTCTGCTTACATGTTGCAGCTGCCAGTTTGACTTATTCATGCAAGTCTGTGTGGAAAACTCTAGAAAAAGAGCAAAGAAAATATTCTATATTTTAAGAGTTGGATGGAATTAATTTTGTTCAGAACCACTAGTTGTCTAAATATTCCTTTTGGATCTGCTTTTTTTTTTTTTTTCATCTACATGTCTCATTTTTTCAACTGGCTGATAACTACCACATAATTTTAGTCTGCTATCTGACAAAAATTTAACCTTGAATGCAGTATTAAACACACCAATGATTGCTTTGGTATTACCAGTGCTCTTGATGGCATTAGAGAATAAAGTTATGGGTGTTACAGGGCCAAATGGTTTAGGTCTCCTGTTTAGGCATGTGAGCTGATGAAAAGATTCTCCTGCAAAATTTCCCTGACCTTGAGGTAAACTGAATGCACAAAAAGATGTATTCTGTTTTTCATCTTATATGTATTTTCATACAATCTTCAAATATCATGCAGCCATCAGGGAAGGCTTTCTGAATCTTAAAAGAGCATCGTATATACAGCCCTCCAAGAACTAGTATTTCCCACCATGGAGAACTGTACACCAGGAATCAACTGAGAAAAAAAAAAGAGAAAAAAAAAGAGAAAAAAAAAAAAAGGAAAAAAAATTACATCTAAGAGAATAAAACAGTGCAGTCAACTGTGCACAGGGCTGGAAGGCCAGGAGAGAAGTGTTAACAGCCAGTTGTGACAGCTACAAAATAATTATCCTAGCAGTGAGCACCTGGTCCTTCAGCTGCCGGGCTTCCCACAGGAGTCATCTTCAGTCCTGGTGCAGAGAGGGAAGAGGGTGAATACATTTAGGCAGGATTAGACTTAACTGGAGGCAGAGATGGGGTTCATGGTCCATGTCTGTGCCGGGCGTGTGCTGGCAGAGCTTGGGCTGCTCATCCTAATTCACACCTAAAGGCTGATCCTGTTGGGAAGGTAAAAGGTGTGGATTCCCTTAATACAGATTAAGGGTGGCCTTGGGCGGGTTTGGGGGTTGTAGAAATGCATCACTTTAGAGCAAAGCAAGGAAGGAGCTTTACAGTGAGTTATTGGTAATGTTTTAGGGGCTTTGTCTGTGTGATTTGTTGACTGGCATTTCAAATACCTCCTGCAATGTGCAGGTTACCCCAAGTGATTGATATTTAATGCCAATATTAATACACAATAAAGGGAAACAATGCAAGGTGTCTAAAAGAAACCTTTTCACAATGCATTTATTTTTTCTGTGTGTGCCTACTGAATTAAAGGCCTGTGTTTAAGGCTCCGCAGAGGCAAATCTATAGTGGCCTTCTGGAAATGACCAGTTCAAACCAACTTGTGGCAACCTGCCAGGGAAAGCATCCAAAAGATCATTTTATAATGACAATTTTATTTTGACAACTTGTAAACTCAGGTATCTCTGGACACCAATGGCATTTTTCTCCGGTGCCAGCAATTCTGCGAAGTTGTTTTCACCCTTTAAGCCATGCCATGTAAAAATACTGTGTATTAGTGCCAGACTGTTTGAAGCTGCTGGTATTAATGCTCCAGTGAGTTGTAGGAGCCTGTGTGATCCTCAACTCAATGGTCTGTTGGGCTGAACCTTCGCTATCTAAGGGAGAGAAAAATAAATTCCCCCTAAATGATCATTATTCTTTTTTAATCCTGCATGAATATTTTTCTTCAGTTACCCTGAAAATACTGAAATAGGATAACATTGGGCTGTCTGCAAACTTTAGGTCTATTTGATGAAAAGCTTGAGTAAAATTACTTTTCTGGAATTGAGTTGAATAGAATATTTTAGACATAAAATGTTGTATATGTTTTCATCTAGATTTTGCTATAGGCTCTACCAATTTTTAAAATTAAGTAATGGACATGAAACATTGTGTTTATTATTCATTGTGTTTATCCTTCCTAGAAATCAAAAAGATTTAGTTTCCTATGTTTCTATTAAAGGACATAGTCATTCTGAAATTCTTCAGTATTGGTCCATTAGTATTTCTGGGATATTTTGAGGTGTAAGCAAAATAGGTGGGTTTATAGTAGTCATAAATATTATCTAGCTACAATTTATTCTTAATGCCCTTGTAAGAAAATAACACCATTGTTCATTTTCATTCCCTGGGGTTTACTCTTTGATGTCCTACATACCTGATCAATCTTTAAACTAATGCCAAGTCTGATTAAAGATTGTCAGATGAGGCTGGTACTTGTTACTTTGTATTTTTGCTGCAAGGGAGGAGTGTCCAGATGAGGAAGTTCAGTGTTTGGATAAGTGAAGCTGTCTTATTAGCTAAAATTTTGAGCTGAATACCTCAGTGCACAAGAAGTGTCACTGCAGAAATGGGTGATGTTTCTGGAATAAGGATCACATAATTTTCCTTTTTCACCTGTGCAGGACAACCATATTGGAATATTACTGGAGGCATTTTGAAATTACCTCTGCTGTGGGTGTAGCTGGAACTGTTGTTTGAGTTGTTTCTAGAATACAGCTGTATTTTATTTCATTTCATTTCAGTGATTTGTTATATATCTTTTGAGAACTTTAACCTCTCCCATTTTGGGCTGACACGGTAACTCAAGCTCTTTTCTCTTCCTTTTAAACTCTGAGCAGCCAAAAAAATCCAAACACTCACAGTGTTTCTGTGCCTTGAAAGTAAGTTACCAGGAACTGGGAGAGGCACTGGACGAGCTAGGTTACAGATGGAAATCATTATTCTGTTTGATGAAAGTTTCAGTAATATTCTCCAACCTTGAGGTGAAGGAGGCTGACTTGTACGGCTCCGTGTCGCAGCATCTTGTTCCAGTGGGAAAGTAAATGAAACTCTCCAGTTTCCATAGGCTTGGACTTTGCACTGGGGGTTAGTTTGCATGAGATATCCATATCATCTGCAAACCAGAAATGAATTTGAGCAAATCTCAGTTGTATAAGCTGATAGTGAAATTATTGAAAATTTACCACTTGAGAACTTCTGGTAATTAAAGATTGCTTCTGGACGTTCCCCTGCTCTTCAGAAATAACCTTGTGAAGTGTTTGTCTAAGGGCTATTCACAACCTGCCTTTCTCAGAGTCACTCCTCTCTGCTCTGAAAGCAGGGGCTGGGTATGGAAAACAAGCATTTTTAGCACACCTCCTTTTTCGCAGAGCCTGTGTTTGGTTGGTAAGCCCTCAAGGAAGAAACACATAATATAGGGAATTTGATCTCTAATTTGGATATCACATTCGTAACACCTTAAAATTATGATAATGTGATTCTGTTACTGGAGGACTAATTGGGAAACCACAAAATCTTGGAATGCATAAGCCAGTCCCATATTAATGTTACTTAATGCAAATGCATTGGTTTTGGGGTTTGGGAGTATTTTATAATTTAAGTAAGCAGTTTAAATTATGTGGTTATAACTTAAACAAAATGTATTGTGCATGGGAGTGATAATTCAGAAGCCTTGTGGCCACTTATCCAGCTCCTTATCCCATGAGAATTATGCACGTTGTAAAAAATCTTGAATGAACCAGCAGTGGTTAAGAATATATATCTGAACACTTTCCTAGCTCCCAAGAAAATGAGTGATTGAAAATGTTAAATGTTGCTGCTGCCATATTTATGAACAGGAATCAAAGCTCTCGGGGCCATAAAACTTCATTTTCTGGTTTTAGCCCAACTCATTTGGCCAAAAGATACCCCTTAGGAGTGAGCTAGATGAGAGAGACTCGAGTCCCATCTGAGGCAAATGTCTTGCAAGGTATTTTCTTTTCAGTAATCAGTATGAAACCATCGTATAACTTGTGTCTGTTGAACTGAGAAAAAGGATTTCAGATACTAAAGATCAAATAGAATATTGGTTAAAAACCTCATCTAAAACCAAAACTTGTCAGAGAATGAAAAAAAATCCCAAACCCAGACATTTTCTTTTTTCCTTAGGATGGAGACTATTTCTTAAAAGCAAGTTCATATTCATCTGCCCATTCTGATTATGGCTGGGTCAGAAAAACTAAGTATACTGAGAGAGACAATTGCTAAGCTAACCCAAAGCAGAGAAGATTAGAGAGCTGACATGAAAACCTGCTCAGGTTAAGCATGTACAGTGCCCTAGGACAGAGGATGAGCAAGGAGCACTGATGGGGAACAAAGCTTCTGCATTTTCCCTACTGTTTTTCTTGTTGATGATTTGATGTTTTTTTGATGATAGCAACCGGAAACACTACTTCCTGAGAAAATAAAAAAGAAGTCCTCTGCAAACTGCACAGCTGGAAAAAAATCTGGTTCTTGTAGCTGTGAGAATTAGTGTACCACCCTGCCCTAAGTAAGGATTACATCCGGAATTAAACCCAGCTTTCCTCTGCCTTTGTTTTATTTATTATCTGCAGAATTGCTTTGTACGAATGTTATGAAAGAGCCCTGCATTGGGGAGTTTTTTTGCAAATGAGCCATTAGCTCGGGTAAACAGGATCTGGACGGAGTTTGCAGCCTCCACAAGGCGGCACTGGCGCATCTCGCATCCCAGTTCCCCTTCCCTGCTGGATGCTCCCTCGCCAAACGTTTGGAAATTTTATGTGCACGCTTTTTATCAAAAAACTCTTCCGCTTCTAAATTTTCGTGTTACCTTGCAAAGTGTTGGGTTAACAAAATAGGAGTTAACCTTGATAAAAGCCGTCAGTAATTTCTTATACAATGGATACTGTGTGTTCTGGGAGCTGTAAAGCAATGATAATGTAAATTGCCTATTTGCAGTGACAAACAATATTCTTTTAGTACTTCAGTATATCAATGACTTCCGAATTTTGTACCCAGTTCCTGCTTTCCTTTTCGTGGCCTTTGCAACATGTTCATAAAGTTTCAGAAACTGGTTTTATTTGATTTCTCTGGGTTAACAAATGGATGCACCACTTGTGTGCATGATTCTTTTCTCCCCCCACTGATCACAGCTGGTGACTGAGATGAAGCTACTTCTTGTCTTTACAAACTTGACTCCAGCCAGCTGAGATCCAGGCCCTACTGCCTTTTCTCTATTAAATACATACTGAACTCTGTCAATAAACAGCAAGATGGGAGAGGAGAGCAGTGGGCACAGCAAAACAAAGTGGTTTTAGTGATGGCAGTCCCATTAGCAAGCACGGAGTTGCTGCTATCAGTAAGGAGGTAAGGTTGCCCATTTCATCTACTTATGCAGTAAAAATGCAACTGGAGAAATGAGGTAATAACAGCAAATGCTTCCTCTGATGCTCTGTCACCAAGGCGAGCTGAGTGGGTTTACTCTGCAAGCCCCACAAGCCTTGTGTCCCTATTCCAAATAAAGCAGGGCTGTTTTAGTGATAGATTTTAGTATATCAGTGTTTAAAAGAGATCTTAACAAACTTTAGAACAAGATTTATACAATGCCTTTTTTTTTCTGTGCTGATACTACTCTAGAGAATCACTGACAACGGTTTGGGTTGGAAGGGATATTAAAGATCAGCTCATTCCACCCCTCTTTCATGGGTCTTCCACTATCCCAGGTTGCTCCAAGACCCCTCCAATGAAGCCTTGAATACTTCCAGGGATGAGGCAGCCACAGCTTCTTTGGGCAGCCTGAACAAGTGTCTCACCATCCTCAGAGTAAAAAGTTTCTACTTGTCACAATTGTTTCAAAAAATGTGGACTATAGTTACCATTCTTTGGACAACTGAATAGCTTCAAATGTTGTGATTACTGTATATGAAGCAAAATTTCCAGTATGAAAACAGACCAGAAAAAAGAAACATATAAAAGCTCTCCCTCCTAAAACCTTGCTGGCTCTTCTCCCTTGCTCTGTGGTCAAAAGTTAAATAGGATGTTCTGATTATCACCACTCCCAAAACAGATCAGTGGGATTTTTTTGTTCAAAATAATTCCTCCTCCTCTTGCAGCTAGTCTGTGCCAACAAGTTCAAAATACGGGAAGCTTGACCTTAGCTACAGTCCTTGCTGATGTGCCACACATCCTGCACTGCCCAAGCAGCACAGACAGCTGAGGCAATCTGGTGGAGACTTCCGAGCTCTGCCCTTTCCACCAGAGCACGGACACACCAGGGGAAGAGAAGCCCACGGGGAATCTGATGTAGATTTACTTGAAGCTAACAGGTTCTACAGATTTCATTGCAATATTGGAGCGGGACTCAAATATGTGATAAATTGGCGAGGAAATAGTTCCCACTGTATATGTGGCAAAAAGGAGTCTTCACCTCCCAAGCGCTAAAGGGGAAAGTCAAAATCTCTTTCGAGCTCTGCCACATTCACCAGTGTGTAGTGAAAGAAAACATTCCTCCCTGATCCCGATGCTGGCGATCATCCAGAGCCCAGAGCACTCTGGGAAATTCCACTTTCTGAACCCTGCTGTGCTACCTAATCACACAATGGGCTACATATGCCATCCAAGAAAATAAACACAGGTCTGGGAAGCTGTTTGTCCTGCAGGGCTAGGAATGCTCTTCCTAACTTGGCAGGGCAGCATAATCCTCTCTGAAAGGGGAGAGAGAGCTGCTTGAACTCAAACTGACTAATGAGATTGCAGGAAAGCCCATCAGAAGCTGGCACAGCTCTTCGCCCACCCTGCCAACACACGCCAGGTGACACTGCTGGGTACTCGCACTGTGGCTTGTGTTTGTGCCATGACTGAAGCCAGACCATGGATCTAGCCCCAACAAGGGCCCAAAAGATTGCTGAATGGCAGGTTGTACCTCTGAGCTCGTGGTTTACAGGGGAGGCTGCTGCCTTGGCTGGTCCCCAGGGCAAAATCCAATTGAGTTTCAGCCTTCACCATCGACCACGGGCAGTTCAGGAGTGACTAAAATTTCCCTGTCTGAGCAGGGTCTCGTGGTCCATATTACTCTGGGCTGAGATCCTGGGATCTCAGTGAAGAGAGGGGGTGGAGGATGGAAGTGGTGGCCTGTTGAAAGTTGCCAGTTGGTCAGCAGCAGCTGCAAACTGCATTGGCTTTCCTGAGACCTGTCTAGGGCTCTTCTTCACTTGGCTCTTGAGATCATATCCAAATTCCTCTGAGAACAGGACTTGCATTGATTACAGTAGAAATTGGATCTGGATTTTAAATCACATTATTAGCTCTTCTAGCAAGATGAACTGAGCGATACAATTTGATTAAAAATTGCAAAGACCTCCCCTTCCACCTCCCTCACTCAGTTTTGGAGCAAATGTGTGTTTCATGGTAACAGGGAATTAAAGCGTTCCACAAGAGCTTTTTTAATTACAGCATTAATAAAATGCACTATAAGTTATTCTCGAAATCTACAGATTTGTTGCTTTAAACACATCATATTGCTCTCTGAAACACTTGAAACTCTCTGAAGTTTTAAAAAGTGTGTGTTTAGGTTAAGGTTAAGTTGCCCTTGACAGCATTTTTTAAAAAGATTTGAATTGTTGAATAACCACCTTTCACCCATCCCTAATTGTAATTTAAATGACAATATGCTCCCAATCAATAGCTCTTTGTCACACTTTGAAGATCAAGGATGAGATTTCACCCCATGAGTTTACATGGCAAAAGCTTCTTTTTCATAATGCTAAAAATGTTGCATCCTGCTGTTAAAGAAGTATAAGAATACCTGCTCTCAAATAATTAGTTTTGAATAAAGGCATTTAAGTCATACTTTATAGCCATTAATTTGAAACAATTCAAAGCCCTTCATTTCTGCACTTTGTTCACAGCTAAGTATTACAATAGTTATTTTAGCCAATTGGAAAAAAAATCAGTTACAGCAAGATAATTTGAACAACTTAAGTTGGGTGATATTGTAAGGGGTGGGTTTTGAATAACTATAGCTTTATTTTGCATCAACTCCATTTCTGTACAGAACCATCTCTGCAAGTGGAAAATTGAAATGCTTTTAATGGTGATCACTGTGCGTATGTGACTTTGCAACGTTGTGTGCTTGTCTACAGGTACATATGGCAGCATGTGGCTGTTTCTCCAGTTGTACATATAAAGACAAGCATTTATTATACAGATTCCACTCAAAAAGCTATTTTATTTTATTTTATTTTATTTTATTTCTATAACTAAACTCTTTCTCAGAGTCCTAGGGAAGGGCCAGGCCTCTACTGTGCTTGGTGTTATGAAATGCCAAACAGAATGATGGTCTTTGTCTGAGAGTGCTTACAATTCTTGTTTTTAGTTAGAGCAGTGAAATGTTTTAAGAAGGATAAAGTCTGGTCTGTTTCTATGTTGTCCTTGGTAAACCCAATCTAGTCTGGTCTCAAAAACGGAGCAATTCTGCTCGTTGCCAGGGAGAATACATAGGTATCCAATGAGTCATGGTCAAACATACGGCCATTATTAGACCACAAACACAGGAGGAGAAAAAAGATTTCATTTGGGCCTGTTGTCCCTGCCGAGCTGGTGAGGAGGAATAACAAATAAGCGAGTGGAGGAGGTTGCTCTTTAGGTATTTATGAGGAGCTTCTCTCCCTGTGGGGATAGACTGGGGAAAAGCAGAAATGTGCATGTTGGAAAATTTAAGTAGAGCAAAGGAGGCTGCGTCATGGTGTAACTAAGAGCACTTAGTACATTTTAATGGCAAACTGGAGACAATGGGAAAGAGAAGCTGAAGCTGAAACGAGCTTTAGCGAATACAAAGAACTTATTTTTAGTTTGGAAGAGACGGGGCAATCAGAAGACAGACACAAAGAGAGAAGTGATTAAGTTTTGTGTTAGGGCAATGTTCTCCGTGGCAGTATCATAAATGAGCATGTTCATCCAGACCAAGAAAAAGGATGCTGAAGAAACAGGACACAGGGTGCTGAGCATCACAATGCACGGCTGTGTTTCTATGGCTTAGCAGAAAAGGTCATGTCTGAGAATTGTTACGCAGAAATGTTTTGCAAGACTGGGCCCATATGTATAAATTTAGAGAAAAAAATCTCAATTTAAATCGCAGCACAAGTTCTTACTTTTAACTGTGGGCTTGCACAAATACAGAGTTAAAATGAGCTGGTGGAGAAAAGGAAAATATGTATTCTTGAAACCTTCTTTAAACAGAATATCTATATAATTATAGAATTATTTAAAAATAAAAAAAGAATTTCAGTATATATACTATAAAATAAGACTTTGTACTTGGGTAAGTCCTCTTCTCTTGAGTTATCCTGTAGTGAAGGCTTAGGAAACTGATTGATTTTACCCCTGCACTGATTTTTGGCTGGACCAGAGTAGGAAAAGGTTGTGGTGTTGAACTCTTCCTTTCTGGGCTGCTAGTGGAAGATTTGGAGAGCATCAGGTTGTGCTTGGGGTCCCACTGAATTGAGCCATGCCCAAATACAAAGCACCAAAATATTGCCCTGGCTTTGCACTTTATGCACAGTGATCTTGAAGTAAGGATGTGGTGTGGCTGTGAATGGTTCTGGGTACTCACAAAGCCTTTCTGTGCTCCAAGTTTTCCTACATATAAAACAGAGGCAATAATATTTCCAGCTCTGACCCTAGTGGTTAGGGAATTTATACTTTTGAACATTAATTTGTGAGAAACTATATTGGTACAAAGTATTGGTTCTGTTCGCATTGTTCCTGGTTATTAACCCTATTATTGGTCATTTCATCTGTATACTCAAAACACAGGGTTTATTGATGGCTTTTATTTCCTATATGTGTCATATAAATGCCTTAACAGATGAACAGGGTAGTGAAAATGATAGGGTACTTCAGAATAGCTCAAAGTCACTGCTTCTTTAATAAAGCTTTGGTTTTGTATGTCGGGAGAGATGGAATTCACACCCCAACCTATGCACAGCTGCAAGCCCTATTAAGTGAAACCCCTCCTAAATTTAGATCCAGTGGCCTCAGCCCTGGCCAGCTTCCAAAGACCATAGAGCCCTGTTCCACTCCTTCCACATCCCCTCCCAATGTACCACGAGTGTGGAGCCGTCGAACCCTTTGCTCAGTACTGGGAAGAACCAGTGCAGGGTTTGGGGGCTTGGAAGGTGCAGCAAAATCTTCCTGCAAGGAGGGTGATTTTCACATGTGCAGTCAGTCAGCAGAAGAACACTCCAATCACTGTAGCTATTAATAAGCTGTGCATTCATTTTCCTGTGTACTGTCACTTTAAATAAAAAGGGCCTTTTTTTTTTTTTTTTTTTTAAGTAGCCCTAAGGACAGTGCTCATGAGGTGAGCAAGTCTGAGCCACGTTCAGGCAGGGCATTTTAACAATCAGGAGAGTCCTGATGCCTGGGAGTTGCCAGGGATTGCATGTTTACAGTAAGCCAAATCATCAAAATGCAGCTTGAGTAGGTCCAGTGAGGGTGTATTATATTGCAACAATTGTGGCTGTTTGGAGCTGAGGTTGAGTGGGCATTCCTATTATAAACCCCGACTGGTAGGGTTGAATATTTTGACCACATCAGATAATGTCAAGTGAAACTTCTTATATGAATTGACACCCAAATACTTGTAACCTCCCTTACAAACAGGATCAACTCTTCCCCTTACACCTACTCCTCTCCCCAGCCTGCACTCAATTTTGTCACTGGGTCATTCTCTTCAAACACGAAAGGATACAAAATTGTAGATATTTAGTTTAAAGAAATCCAGACTAACAGTGCCTGATTGTTGGTGTGGGTTTCACAACCACGTGCTTGACGTCATAGCCATGCAATGGTCATGCAGACCAAACCTTGGCCATTGTGTCACTGGGAAACATTCTGTGATCCATCAGGCTCTTAGGGACAGCCAAAGTGTGGCTGCAGCATGACACTGACATTGCATTTCACCAGCCAGCCCTCACTAAACTGGTACAAGCTCAGCACTGGAGCACATTTTCTGTCTGCAGGCAGAAAGTTTCCCCGAAGGTTTTGCCAAAGTGCTCTGAGTGTGCACGTGTGAACAATGTGTCACAGGCCTGTAGAGCTGAATGCCACTAGCAGGGTTTAGAGGGGCCCAAAACTTAACAGGATTAAAGAAAAAACCCACAAACTTGGATAAAACTTAGTAAAATTATCCTGTTATGTTTCTGAAGTTTTAAGCACGGTTTTCTGGATGGCATAGAAGATTTTGCTGCTACCAACATGAACCAGTAAAGGATTAGAAATGGATTTTCTTCGTAGGAGAGTGACTCTTAGCTTGATTTAGGACTGAAAGGATGCTTCAGTGGTGAGGGTGCAGCTGAGAAATCAAACCCCATGGTGCTGTGCCATTTCCCTGTGGTCATGAGGAGGCTGAGCAGGCCTAGATCTTTGCAGATATTAAGGACTTTACCCCTCAGCAGTCTCTGAGGATTTTGAGTGAACATTTCCAAGGACAAGGCTGTAGTGCTCCTCTCTCCCTGTGGGAAATAAAGAACCCAAAACTTACCTGCAGTGCTGGAGTGGACAAGCCTGTTCAATCAGTAAAGAGCTGAATGAGTCAAGCGTTGAGTAGGAAGAGAGGTAGAGGAAAATCCTCCCACTGATAAATTGCTAACACTCTTTTGCAAAAGATTTAAGATACTTGATGGCATCATGATAATTTTTGTGTGTCAGAATTGCTAAATATTCAGACGTCTGTTTTTTGCCAAACCCAATGTGTAAAAGCAGATGAGAGATATTTTGCAAACTTTTAAAATCACCTACAGCGCTTAAGATGTTGAAGGTAGATTAGATAAGACTAGCAAAGTTATTTGAACGTAAGCATTTATTTAAAAAATATCCTCTGCTTTGCTGAGCCCACAAACATTGTATAAATAATACACAGTTCATGAATAGGAATTAACAGACTTGTACCCCTCACTGGTATGGATTTATATTCTGCACCTGCCAGGACTTTATTAACCCTCCTGAAAACAGTGGTATCTTTGCAGAGAGATCTGAAGGAAGCTGTTCTTGAGAATATGCCCCCCAAAGCTTAAACTTCAGGTATTAATGGATAGATTTACAAATGTATTTAGGTAATTAGAAATTAGAATACATGACTAGTCATATTCATAAAAGTTAAATAAGTTAGGGGCCTGTATGCTGGCCTGGACTCTGTCAATGTCAATTTGATACATTCATGCATTTTAGGGTCATAAAGAATTATATTCTTATTCTGCAAACAATGCTACCTGTGATACCCTGATGAATGCAAATAGTACTTGGTGGGACTGCTCGTACAAGTAAAGTATTTATATATCTGTAGGAGCTGGACTGAAATGGTAAATGTGACAGAATGGGTCTAAACTACCATCTTTTTGACCACATTTTAAGTGTGGTCAAATTTCAGAGGTGGCTGATTTCATGCTGGTGGTGAAAAAAAGTTCGTAGAAAAATCCTGCCTGGGATATGGTCTGAGCTCATTTGTCACATTGTTTTGAATCTAACTTCTTTGCAACCTTCCCTCTGTGCTCTCAGGGGTCTGTCTGAGCACTAGTGGCTACAAAGCCTTCTGCTAAAATAAAAGTCCCAAAATAATGCATTGACTTTCCTATGCAGTTGTGGGGGGTTAAAAGAAAAGAATCCTAGGTAGGAACAGCTGTTCTGGAATTTGTTCAGTGTGCTTTTCTCTATCTTTGTCATCTAGTTTGGTGAAAAAACAAACAGCAAAAACCCCCAAACCCTCATCTTGTAAGTCCACAGGTGCATCAAGAATTTGAGTTTCAAACATGAGAAAGGAGGAATCATTTATCTGCTGAAATGCAGCCCACATTCCACAAAACATGGAATACTTTAAGCTTCATGCTAATGACCCTATGTCTGCTGTTTGGGCAAATACCTAATGAGTCAATTATGAGCACATACATCATCATTTGTAAAGTATTTACTGTATTATAAGTTTTAAAATGGAAATAAGTTATTAGCTTTCAAGTACCTTTTAATCTTGATATTAATAAGAAAGAGAGATACGTTTGTCTCTATATATTAATAATCTGAGGTTTAATACTCTATTTGATCAAAAGGAACATCAAAATGATCTTGTAACATCTCAAAATACAGCCTGCTTGTGCAGCAAGGTGATGGGGTAGAGAGAAGTTCCCCATCAACTTTGTTGCAGAATCAGGATTGAAATCCCAGTGACACAGTCAGTTATTGGATGACTTGGGAACTCCTGCAGATCAGAGAACAGAAGGAAATGTGCCAAACAAAAAATAACACTGAAGCATTTTTATTGCTGTTAATGCATTTTAGTATGTTTTTCTTTTGTTAAATGTAAGGAGTCCAGAAAGATGAAACATTTGGAGAGCTGTGACTGATGTGGTGGATATGGAAAAGGAAACAAGTTAAATGATGGATTTGGTTGTAGGTTTATTATGGCCAAAATGCATATATGTGAATCATGGCAATTGAGTTGGAAACGAGCATGAGAACTCTGGGAGAAGTAGCAGTAGGAGTAAGGGGTAACAAGGAGAGGGTTATTAATAAGCTAAATTAGTGTTAAGGAAAGTATTTTTGGCTATTTTAATATGGGTAAGTGTGAAAAGATCTGTGACACCTTTGGGGTAGAAACGACCTGACAGGTGATTGTACGAGAAGATTGTAGAGATCCTTTCTACCAAAATGGTCAATGATACCTTTGTAGAGCCATCTCCCCTGGAAAATATCAAGTGTGGCATACTTTGATTGAAACATTTCATCCTGTTACAGTAAGAGCACCAGAATCACTACTGCTTCTGTGTAAATTCATGTACCTTAGCCAGAGTGTTGGATATAGTTAGGCTCTAAGGGACAGGAAAATCCTTGTAAACAAGCCCAAATCAAGGATTGCTGTACTGTTAACAAATTCTATGAAGCCTAGAGATCCCACCAGCTCCCTGAGGTAGGGTGGACACGCTGGGATGAGAAAGAGGAGAGCTTTGGGGAACCATCCCAGATGCCAAAGCAAGGCACTGGTGGGGCTGAGGGCGCAGCAGCTGCTCCACTTCCCTCCTGTCAGGCAGGTTGGGTTTCTTCTGGCCTCCTGGGAAAGGCATTTCAGACCATGTGGAAACTCTGTATGAATGAAATCCTCTCGCTTTATGCATAGCCCTCCAAATTATCCTTGTATGAAATCAGATGCACAACTCAGCCTTGGTATATTTAATGCTGCGTCTCCTTTTCTGCCTTTCTCTCTCTGTGCCTTATTTCTCGTGCCAGACTTATTCTCCCTTTGTTTTTATGGGTTTTGCAGCAGTAAATCTGGCTGCTGTTTAGCAAGGAGAGCTGTAGCTTGATTCAAACCTTAGTTACAGACTGTTTCTTTTTGTTGTTAGACACTACCCGCCTCGTACTCTACCTGGCCAAAGCTGCCAAGTTTTGGATTTCCTAGAGGAGGCTTTTTATTCTTTCGTCTTGTCTGCACATGTACACACAACCTCCAATTATATAATAGGTGAACTCACTGTTGTGCTATTGTGCATTTTCCTCTTTTTACAAGCGAACTGCACTGACACTTTTTTGTGTTTCGAGTCTATTGTTACCTCGTGCTGGGGCTGCAGCCCTGAGATTTCCTTGAATCTTCACTTTTCCCACACCTAATCAAGAGCTTATTTTTAGCATGTTTTTTTTCCCCTCCACTTTTTCAGTTTAAAACCTCTAAAATAGTAAAAATGGCCAGGCCAACATAACCTCTCTAAACACTGAGCGTTGCGTAATCTTCGGGCACGTTGTCCGCCTGCCTAGGATGGCAGAAGAGCCTCATCTGTGGCAAAAGAGCTCAGTGTGTTCAAAAAAATCTGAGAAACAAGGAAGAGGTGATTCCCTTGGTGCTGCTTTCAGGCTCAGCTTTCTGAGGAAGCTCCTGGAGGGAGCACCATGTTGTCATCAAAGCCTCCAGCGTGCAATTTATACCTGACAGCAAGGAGGAGGAGGAGGAGGGGGACGGGCTTCCCCTTCCAGCCACACATGGTGCGTGGGCACGAGGCTTCCTGGAGCCTGGCTCTCAGCTGGCACACATCTGCCTCAGCACAGCTCCCCTCCTTCCCAGCACATCCAGAGAGATGAGCTTGTTGCAAACCAGCTCTCTGTCGAGAGTGGTTTCTTGGAAAAGTGACCGCACTTTTCTGATCGGAGGAGCGGAAAGATGCAATCTCTGCCCCTGACCAGCCTTGAGATCATCCCCCTCTGCAGACCACATAGGAGGAGGAAGGGGGGAAAACAACTGCAAACAAACAAAAATGGAGTGAGGTGGCTAAGACCAAATTAGATTAACTAGCCCCAGGCTGTTTTGTATGTTTATATTTAATTTAGGTTTAGCTACTTCAAAGTTCACATAGTTTTAGTTAATAACTTTACTATAAGTTATTATTTTCAGATGTTGGCAGGTAGACAAGTTGTGAGTCACCTGGAATATGAGGCTAAATAAGTAATACTCACTGGCAAGGTTTTGACCATGACTGATTACAGTTCTCTGTCTTCTGTGTTAGAAAAATATAGCTTTAGAAGGAAAAAAGTCTACTTTTCTCACTTCTACTACCATTTTATGTTGAAATGTCCATGGGGTGGGTTAGATTTCATACTTGGCTGTCTAGCTTTCAAAAACTTTCAATCTTTAATCTGCTGCTTAATGGTTAGTACATCCTGTAGCATACCAGGTCTTTATTATTTCATTTGACCTCTTTTGTGAACCTAAGAAGGTCCACAAGACCTGTTTGTTTATGAGCAGGGCGGTCTAGAGGTTAGTGGTCTTAAATCACAGAGGAGAAAATGAATGGGCAGCTCTTTACTTGGGATAATAAAATTGTTGTCACTCCAACTATAGATTTTTGTAGGTTATTACATTAGTTAAATAAAATACTGCCTCATCAATGCAAATTCCAGTTCCGGCTAGTCCTGATGTTGGCTGCAGAAGCAGGAATTCATTCATATTGCTGGCAGTAAAAAGGAATAAAATTGTGTTTGACAGGAGTGGAGAGTTAAGATCATAACTTTTCAGAACCAATAAGGGTTCATGGAAAAATATATACTTGGGAAGAACAAAACCCTAATCACAGGCATTGCTTACTGGAGGTCTACAGCTGTGACAAATGGTGTGATACTCATGAATATGCAAAGTTCTTTTCAGCCTGTAATTATAAGAATCATTGAGCCTATGTATGCATTTCATAGGAAGCCTCAGTTGCATAAAGCAGCAGATGTATTTTGGTGACAACAACCAATAGTAAGGGAGAAACTCATCATAATCCCAGGAGCTCAGCCTGGACCTGACAGGCTGTTTTCCTCTAGATTTCCAAACCCTTCCATGAATTTGCACCACTGGATTAGTGTATGTTTCTCTGTGCCCTCAGAACACATCTGCTGTCCTTGACACCCAGTCACATAGACCAGCTCCCCTCCTTTACCTTCTCTCCTGTTATTCCATGTCCACCTTGCAGAGAGAGAGAAATAAAATGTTACTGTCTCCAAGCCCTTCCTCCTCCAAACAGAAATGGTCTGTCATCCCAAAGCAGCACCAGATATTTGCAGGGCATCAAACCACTGGGTTATTTTGCTTGAGTTTTCTGCTGGCATTTTATTTGAAGAGCTACTTCCATCTGGAGGTGAAACAGCCACAGAATCTATCATCTAACACCTCTTTCCTACTGATGTGTTTTGCAGATGAGGCCCTGGCTGGACCAAATTCAGCAGCAGTGGCTGGAGACGCAACCCCACATGTGCAGGTCGGCGCTGAGTGCAGGTAGGGTTAAATTTGAGTTGTAGCTGGCAGAGATGGGACTTGGCCTCTGCCTCCAGGCCCTGCTTCTTGGATATGTCAGGGAGTCACTGATGGATGGAGGAGATGGTGAGACGTGTGTCTGTTAAAGATTTGCCTTTCACTATTCAAAGAACCTAGAAAAGTCTAAATTCAAGAGTCACGCAACAGATGCTAGAACTTAACCTTTTTAGCCCTAATGAAATCATCTCCAAAACCAAAAAGCTAGAAAAAAAAACAAACAAATCCTGATAAATTCAGAAAAAAGTGAGACATAGGAGAGAAGTAACTAGAACACCTATAGCAGCTTATCATGGAGGAAGATTATTATTGCTTTGTTATGTGCATCTGGGGACAGAGGCAGCTGTTTGTGTTTTCTAAATATCACCCTGGGACTAACATCTCTCCATACCAATGTAAGCATATACTTTACAAATTGAAATACCTGTTTATCAGCAATATCAAAGTATCTGTGTTTATGGCAGGTTTATTTTGGCAGTAAATTATGTTGCTCATGTTGGTCTTGATAAGAAGCATTGAGATGTATTTTGTGTTAGGAAGGACCATCTCAGTATTTTGCACCTTGTTTTCATTGTTCCCTTGTCTGCTTTAGCAAGATTTCTCAAGGTTGCTCTATACCAGGAGCAAAGCTTTTTTGAAAAGCATGGGCCCATGTCTGTATGGTTAGTTACAGGCACAATTAAATCCTTATTCAGATGTTATGAAGGTAACCATCAAAATTTCTATAGGTTGTTTGGAGTTAACAGCAAATGTCTGAAAGAAACATATATTTTCTGCCCTTCAAAAAATCACCTGGAAGGCATAAACAGGCTATCATGACAATTGTTATTGTATAGTTTAAGACTCTTTAGGAAACGGCTCTTTTTAGGGAAAAGGCAATAAAATTTATGTGTTTAAGAACAATAGGATATTTAAATATTGAGTAAAACGTACCATACAAAGAGAAATTGTATTCCAGGGGGCTTCACTGTGTGTTTTCAGGACCTCTTGGCTCTTTGTTCTTCTTAGCCTAAATGAGACAAAATACCTGTTCTTAGACAGCAATATACTGATTTTGTAAAGAAAAATCTGTGGGTTCTGGCATAACCAGCCTGTGTCAGAAACTAGCATGTGAGATGTAGGGAGTCACAGTATTTCCAGCTATAAGCCATCTATTTTTTTTCTTGAAAAGTTGCAATCTAGCCCTCAGTACACACTTGCCCAGGGAAGAAAAAAGGGCACCTTGCACCCCTTCATGTGGCTGTATCACAGGGCAAACAGACCAGACTCTGGGTCAGAATCATTATTATTCTTCCCTAGGCTGGGGAAAATATTGGCCCCCACTACCAGCATAAATTGAACCAGGAGATGGGGGGAGCAATGAGAAGGGACTTTGTGATGCCTTGGGTTTGGGCAGAAACGAGGTGACAAACACCTCTAAAGCCACCAACGTGGTTTAGGCTCTGTGGCATCACAGCTGTGTCTCACACCTTGCTCAGGACTCGTGGCATTTTAGCACCTTTAAACTGTTGACTTTTTGCATGCCAGAGTCAGATGGAGAGGTGTACATCCTCATGGCTGGATGGATGTGCTAAGCATGGAAAAATGGTCCTAAAACACAAATGAGTGACCTGTGGTGTAGCAGAAGGGGATCTTGTCATGCTGAGTGCTGTGCAATCTGTTGAAAGCAAGCCTTCATATTGATTAACTACCTTCTTTCTGCTGCCATAACATAACTGAAATCCAATATGTTACATAAATAAAAATCCTTCTGGTTATTAAGGGGTCATTTATTTGGGGAAAATGTCCGCGTGAGCGTACAGCCCTTACTCATTCTGAATGGAAATGACAAATAATTGGGGTTTATGCAGAAAACCCACTGGGGGTAAAAGACTGCAGGGGTGGAAGGCTCCTTCCACGAGCAGGGTTGGGGTGACTTGGTGTCACTGATTTTCACCCTGGCAGCACCTTCTACCTCCAGGATTTCTGCTCCCTGCTGGGACCCCCAGGCCAGGTGAGAGCTGGGCAGCTCCAGTGGTGGTTGCTGGATGCAGACAGGGTAGGCAGAGGAAAAACTCTGGATAATGACACCAACGCTTGATTTTTTAGGAATGCCCGTAGATTTCAAAAAAGTGACAAACAAAAGGCAGAATTTAGCCTCAACCACAGATTTGCTGCCTGGCACATTTGTACATTTCAATTTCCAATAAGCTGTGTTCTCTAATCACAAGACTTCTAATCTTCCGCCACCAAGTCACCAATTTTGAATTCAAATTTCCTTCTTTTTGTCTGTATTTAAAAAATAATAATAATCATTTTCCATCTATTGCAAATAACAATACAGATCCACAGACTGAATGCTGAAGTTGTAATTCAATCTCGGGCTTTGGCTGCCATTCATTGATACCTCGAGCTGTGCTCTTATTATTTATGACATCAGCAGAAACTCTCGATTGAATTGCAGCCTTATATTTAATTAGGGACTATGTATTATTTTGTATGCAATATCCAGAATTAAAAATAGCCCCTTTCCAGAGTATAATGGGGAAAAGGCAGCAAAGTTTGAATATATATTCTAATTGATATTTCTTGTACTTATTCTAAAAGTAATCAAAACGTATGTTAAATATTAATTATAATATTTTTACTGCATTGTGCACCCTGATTTATTGCTGCCTCTTTTGGTTCACTTTTTAATTACTGTACATTATAAGAAAACTAAGGGGTTTTTAAATAGAAAAGTTATTTAGCATTAAAATTAATGTATAATTCAATATCAATCTTCATAGTGAATGTTATATTAAACGTAATGAACAAAAGGTGTATTTAACACAGTTTGCAAGTTTTTTTTTTACTTTTTTTATTTTCTTTCCTCTCACAACATGCCTCTCAACTCTCTCCACATTTAAAAGTCGGGGACAAAGCTCATAAAGGAACAAAAGACTAAAATCAGGGATGGTCTTTTTTTAAAAGAGGTACAGTTTCAAAGCCTGGAGGGAAAAAAAAAGATAGAAATCAAAGTGCTCTTGAATACAGAGAACATTTTAAAGGAAATATTGAACTGTTTGCTTAAAAATCTTACATTATTGCCTTCTTTTTAAACTCAATTCCTTTTTGAAGGAGAACACCAGATAGGGACAAAGAGAATATTTTCATGCAAAAATCAGGCACAGGTACAGAGGCACAGCCAGACATCATTTCAAGTGGGCACAGGAATTTAATTCAAGTTATTCTCTCCTTTATTCCACATTTAACAAAGTTGAAGGATTTATCCACCTCTCTGACACTAGTGCAGACTTCACTAGGTAACATTTGTATCCAGTGGCAAGTAAATATTGGGCTGGATTTTTATGTCCACCTGAAATGGATTCTGGTTATGAACCTCAGCAGTTGTGGAAAATTAAGTTTAGCGTCACTGCAGAGCCCTGCACACAGCTTTGTTAAGCTGTTATCAGCAAGAACAAAGAAATGATCCTTGTTTACCCACCCAGGTCTAATTCAAAGGCAGCACAACCCATTTCTTTTCAGGGGTAAATTCACCTGATGTTTGGAGGCAGCTCCAAGGAGCTGCGAGTACTGGGGAAATGATGCACTGGGTGAAAGTGTTCCCATGAGGGTGCTTTGGAAATCAAATCTCCAGGGAAGGAGGTGAGGTAGTGGGGCCTCACTGAGCCCTGGTGTGTCCTCAGGGAGAGGTGGAGGAGGACTCAGGTGATGCCTTCTGCCCCATGGCAGGTCGAAGCCTGGGCTGTTTGGAAAGATGGATAAGCTTTTTGAGAAAATATTTACAGATGTGTTATCATTAGCCTGAGAACCTTCTTGTCTAATCTACATGACCTGGTTTCCTGAAATGAGAAATGAAAAAAACATGTTTGTTTTTAAATAAATAAGAGATCCCTCACTAAATCATCTAACATACTGTCTATTTATATTTCATAAGGACAAATGTTTCTGACAACTCTCATAATAGGTCTGTACAAGTATGCCATGTTCTTCCCAAGGAGGCTTCTTTGAGTGACATAAATTGCCATTAATGAAAATTTTAACAATTCAGGATAAATAATTTTTTAACTTTTAATGTGCAGAGATGCAGCATAACATGGCAGGCCTTGTGAGAGAAGACATTTGTTTTGGAAGGAAGTTGCAGAGTATATTTATTCATAGACCAAAATAAAAGCAGCATGAACATTATTTTTTAATAGCTCTGCATGTTGGGTGGCTGTACAGAAACACTGATATATTCCTTCAGTAAATACTGGAACATGCAGTGCTGTAGTGCCTTGAGGAAATCTCAAGTATCCAAATGTTAAAAGTACTGATCTTGCAGAATTAAGCAGTGATGTTGACCAAGAGGTCACCTGGGACAGTGGGACTCTGTGTGAAATCCCACCACAGCTCAGCTCTTTGGTCTTCAATGACAAAAACAGCCACTGAACAACCAGCATTGAGAAAGAAAACTTAATAATATTCCTCCAGAAATCCACCCCCTGCCAGAAAAATCATCATATTGCAACCCTAAAACACAGGTGCCAGAAATATCACCCAAGGGAGCAGGGAGACCTTCCTTGTCACTCTTATCACTCCTTCCCTCATCAAGCTGTGTCTGGGTCCACTAATCCATTTGAAATTCCTATATCACTGTCATTTACCCTCCTTCCCGCCCAGTGCCATTGATGTTGGCATTGACAGGCACCTGTCACTTCCGATGAATTCTGGATCTGGTCCACTGGACTCGTGTGAGGCAGGCGAGGATCATTAGGATTTTGCAGTGTTAGTTCCAGCTTTCCCCTTATATAATAGCAGCGCTGCTCGAAAGGCACAAAAAAAAAAAATAGTTTCAATAAATGGCTTTCAGATCAGATAAATGTTTCAGCTCTGCTCTGGAGTTTACAAGAGCTGACAGTCATCTATATTAAGTGTACAATGGACACTCAAACAAGAGTGTTTAAATATCTAATAACTCTTACATAAGAATTTGGCACTAACGATGCCATGGTGCATTCATCTGAAAAAGCAGTAAACTAACCCCATGGAAAAGAAAATGTGGATATTGCTACTTTGCAGTGTATTGGGCAGGGATCCTTATCAATTCAATCAGAGTAGATTTATTTTTTAATGTTTGCCAGGCAAAACAAAAGAAGTTTTCATTCAAAATTACCATGTATTTTCTGTAGCCAGGTTGATGGAGAGTGAAAATGCTGTCTGTTGCTATAATGTAGAGTCCTTTCTATGTTACAAGAAGTTACTCTAATAACCTGTATACATCAAAATCATGCTGAATTTGTTACATAAAAGTATGCGGTTGTGTTGTCTGTAAACCCTTCTGAAAGGCTTCTGCTCAGCAAAGTACTTTTATTAGTATTTACTACTCCCACTGAAGTTAATATACCTAATTGCAGACAATAAAACAACTGAGATTCTTCAAATTAAACACATCTTTAATTGCTTTGCGAAAATTGAACAGTAATGTCATTATGTTAACAAACACACTTATCTAGAAGAGGATGATGTAATCAAACATGAGAAAGAGTCGTAGTGGAAAACTGGAATCTTTATCATTAAATGTGCAGAGCCCTTCCAGAAGCCTTAGGAAGGAGGCATGATGCAACTGAAATGTAATCCACCGGGGGGAAAAATGGGGTGAAGAAACTAGACACATTGCAGAGTTAATTCCTAATTAAAATTAAAACTGACAAAACAAACCCTGCAGGCAAGCATCCATTAGTGCCACAAGGCATAAGAACATGGAAATTTATTTTAGTGCAATAGTTTTAGCTTTGTGTGTTTCCTCTACCAATAGCTGCTGAATTATTTGTAGTCTTCAGCATGAGGAGCAATTAGGGGAGGCAAAGGGAGAAAATGGTTGTGGCTGGTTCTAAGTAGGCAGAATCCTTATTAATTGTAATGAAGTTGGACTAAGCTCTTGCTAAATTTCCCTGAAGGGGAGTGGCATGTGGGGAATTTTGTTTAGAAAGGAAGTTGAAGTTTTCATGCAATCGTTGATTTTTTGGTAAAACACGTCACTTGTATTCTCCTGCAAATACCAGGTTATGGTTACCAAACAGGATAAATTATTCTGGTCAAACTCATAACTTGGATAGATAGAGAATCTTTGAATCCCCTATATCCTGAGTTGGAAGCGACCTCCAAGGGCTACTGGAGTCCAGCTCAAGGCATATTTCTTACACATGGGCAGGGGGATCTGAGAAGCAGACCTGCCCTCTTACATTTTGATCTTGAGCAACTAATTTAACTTCTCTGTACCAGTTTGCGTGTGAAATTGGAATGATACGTATTTGCCTGATTTTTAAAAGCACCATATTGTGAGGAGGAAAGTAGCATGACTAATGTTGTTTATCATAGTGGGGTTTCTATCTGATTTTCTTTATAATGCACACAGTAGTCCTGCTCTATCTTGTGAATCACAGAAGCAGCTGCAAGCATCTAGACACTCTGTTTTGGTATAAGGGAATCACACACCAAATTACTGCTTTATTTTTGTAATTTTTTTCTAAAGCTATTGATAATTTCCGCTTAAGTGGCACAATGGAGCTTCCCTGGGGCTCTTGTGCCCATCTTCCATAGTGGCTGCAAACAGAGATTCCTCTGTTTGTTGAGAAGTTGGTCTACTAGAAGGATCACAGGTAACATTTAGTAACAGACTTTGATACCACGCCTATTACGGTGGAATGCACTATGCTTTCAGTTCAATAAAATACCTGGAATGACCTTAGGACATTCCCCAGGCCATGCTGCTGCCCAAGTCAAGGTCAATTCACCCTCCTCCTGCCATCTGAGCCCAAAAGTGTCAAATGCTTCTTGCCTTGGTGTCACCCTCTCCAGAGCAAGTGCTTTACAGCAATATATGGGTTATTCAAAGGACATCTCAGGGAGCTTTGGTAGCAGAGGATCTCCGAGCTCTCCCTGTCACTGCTGGGAATGTGAGCCAATGCCTTACTGATCTTTGTCCCCTGACTCCCTCAAGCCCTTTCTTTAACACTCACAGTTGTATGAGACTCTTTCTGCTCTGCATTTTCCTCCCCCTACAACTCTTTTGCTTTCCTCATGACCTTCCCAGTGGCCTCAAAGAACAGATCAAGTGGGAAATAGTTTTGTAAACAAGTCAGTTCACTTCTCCTAGGTGGGGAAAATGTCACTGTAGTGGTGATCAGAGTCTTATTCCTCTGCAGTTGCTCAGATCAGTTTGTTGAGCCCTTGAGAGATTTTTCCGTCACACAGGGGAAAAGATGCTCATGGAGACTTGGGAAGGCAATTTGTTTGCTCTCTTTTCAAAACATTTATCCTCTTTTTCTTTTGCTGTCCCCTCAAATGTGACATCTTTCTTAGCATGTTCTTCAAACCGTCTACTGCAACTCTGTGCACCTGTGAGTTCATTAAACCAAAATGTTCAGGATAGCTTCCTCGGCTCACTTTAGACTAATTAAATGGTTGTTTTCATCAGTTCTTGCAATTTATTTTACTACAGATAACAGGAGAATATATCAGCCTCAGAATTGCATTAAATATTTCCCTCATAACATATTGTCAACAAAAGTCCTGCTGAATTAATGACTTGTGTGCCTGTTTGAAAGTGGGATTGTACTTGTCTAATTGTGGCATCAGTTGTCATAGTGACTATCAGGCAATCCGGCAGCAAACACCCTTCCTTGGCAGGGTTTAGGTAAAGCAGCCTTTGTGCAGTTGTCAGCCAGAGATTTATGATGGTAAAAACTATATTTGGCAGCCAAATCAATGCGTTGACCACTCTTTGTGCTCCTGCACTTATTTTAACTTAAACACTTGATACTCCACCTGAATATTAAGAGGCTGTATGTCTCCAGAGCTGTTTTGTTATTAATAGATCACTTTTTATAAACTGTGTGTGGGATGACTGGTTATTTGTATATATGTCCAACAAATGCAGTTGCTGGTATTTTCTGAACATGTAACTCCAAATGTCAGATCTTGCAAGCAAGTGGGTATTAGAGGATACCTTTTTATGCCTGCTATTAAAACATGTCGAGTGATCTATAAATTACCCCATTGAGATAAACAGTGGATTAAAATAAGGCACTCCCATTCTGTCATCACTGTAATATTAATCATTGGGGTTTTGGTCTTTAATGTTAAAATGTACCTTTTAGCAGTATATGTCACTCCATATTAAATTACATGTGAACTGACAGATTTTTTAATCAAAACTTGCATTTTGAGTTTTGTTTTCTTCATAATGTCACAACAAGGTATGAAAATAATTTTGCTGATGTCTGTGAAGTTGTTTTTAACATTTGGTGTTTTATTTTTGCTGTAGAATTTGTTTTTCTTGGTGGTTTTCTTAAGTTTAACTCTGACTTGTTTCTTCCATTGAGCCTACAAAAATGCTTAGTCTTATTGTATCAGCTGGTGAAGGAAAGGAATTATAAATTTTATTCAAAATATTAGAAATATAGAGTGTTTGAACATAAGAAAATATAAAAATTTCATTATGTCAGTTAGTAGAGGAAAACATTTGTATGGCCACAAGAGTGTCACAGACTGAGTCTGTATTAAACACAAATATTTTCTTGACTGGATCTATTTTTTGTCATCATTCCTAATGAAGTTGTGTTAGTGGGTTTAACAGCAGAGATTTACTTTTTTAATAACAATGGACAGTAACAGGGCCATTTATGTAAATGTTTTTCTAATCCAAATATGCAGCTTTGAGACTGCTTATTTTCTTTCATAGGGGAAGTGGTCTGCAGCTCATCTTGTAAAACTGCAAGCCTAGTCATTCAGGACAAGAAATCACAACCTTTTTGGGTTTGGTTCTGTGTTAGGTCTCTGAAACTTCAAAGGCCAAGTTCTCTGTTGTCTTATGTGGGTCCTGCTGCCCCAGGGTTCACACCAAAGAGTTCACCCCGTTAAAGTGCTGTAACACTACATGACAGTGGGTGCAATAACCATTTTACTGATAAGCAGCCTGAAACACCCACTGCTGTTGACATTCCACATTTCCATGTGGTCAGAAAAGTAACTTATTATTGGAAGACATATCTTGGGTCTTTGTCCTCCAAAAGCAATTTAAATACAAATCTTGTTTAAGAGCGTTCTGACTTCCAGTGTGTCAATGTACTGGAAATATTTTCCCTTCTTTTAAGGTGATTTTACTTTGTGACATGTCATAGATGGGCTGTTTCTGTGCATTTTTCTCTGTGTATAATGGCTCTGGAAGGATTTTTGCAATCATGAATCTCCCATTTCTCCTTCCCCTCCCCTATTATTATGTTGAGGGGGACACAAGTGTCCTGACAGGGACCACCAGCCAGAGGTGGCCCTCATGCCACAGGTACACCACGAGGGCTATTCACCTGTGACAGCCAAACATGGGGTCAGGAGCCAGGAGAGAAAACCTGAGGGAGGAAAGAAGGAATTTGAGCTGGTGACAGATGCTCCCAGCAAAAAGATCACAGAATCATAGAATTGTTTGTGTTGGAAGAGCCCTTAAAGATTACCTGGTTCTAACCCCCCTCCCACAGGCAAGGAATTCACTGAGATGAACTTGGCAACAAAAAGGAAAACTTCCAAGCCAAGAGAGAAATTTGGGTGTCTGAACCCAGTCTCCTCCCTCACAGAAGTGAGGAAGACTTGTTCTTGAAGGAGATGGCAAAGTTAGGAGCACAAAGCAAAGAGGAAGACAGTCAAAAATCAGTAGCAGGTACAGTGGATTCAGAAATAGTGATGGTTGGGTAAATCCATGGGACATCCGTACAGACAACAGATGGATGAATCAGGAGAGGAATATGGAAGGAAGATCCTAGAAATGTAGAGACTGGAAAAATTGCCATCCTAGTCACAAAGAGGGATCCTGGCAAGGAAGTGTGTAGTTGTTATCAGTTAAAGGTTATCTCGCACTGCTCCTGCTGGGTGTGCTGAAAGCCGGTGTGGGGCTGGAAAAGGGAAACATTTGCCTCAAACATTTTTGCAACGCTTTATCAGTTTGTTAACATTTGGTCTAAGTGTTCCCACGTGCCTTTTCCCCATCCCCCCACCTCAAATCCCAGGCGTCAGAGCTCCTTTCACAACATATTGATAATAACCAACACAGTTGTCCGTCTTGGAAATAATAAAAGCTATAGACTGTAATAGATTTTTAAAGTTACATTTCGAGTTTAATGCTTATAACTATATCACTGGGAGCAGGTACTTGGCACAAATGTCTCCACTGGAGCATAAACACCTTGGCCTATAGCCTCTGAGAGTTTATCAGTGCCATGGGAGATATTTCCTGCTATGTACATGCTCCTCTACAATGAATGAACAGCTTGCAACTACATATTAATCTACTTGATGACCTAGATCAAGAACAAGGAAAATAATATTGATAAGTCAGTCACTTTTCCTTTTTGGTATATTCCTGACTATTAGCACTGGCTGGGAGGCAAACAGATGAATTGAGACTTTGCTTCCTGACACAGGTCAATATCGTTAAGAAAACTTTTAATTATTTCTGAGCCAGACTGAGCAAGTGGCTGAATGGTGAGTGGGTTGTGGATGGTGAGCTTAGCTCTGCTGGGATTGATCTGAGAGCTGCAGTGTTACAGCACTGACTGGATGGTTGAAATACAGTTTCTGTGAGCACACTGCTGTTGCAGTGATCTACACTGGCCAGGATCTGGACTGTCACGCCTGATTCTGTGAGAAACTTTTCCGTGCAGGTTATTTTGTGCTGTGTGGCATCGCCCTGTTAACCTCTGAGCATTGTGTCCTGGCTCCAAGCAGAGAGTTCAAATCAAGGCAAATAAACTCAGGTGTTATCTGATAGAGGAATATGCAGCCCTGCAGTCATTCAGCTGCAACCTCTACAGTCACCTTCGTATACACCCTGTATCCTTCCTGGTTATGCTCATCTTTCTCCTAGCACCTCTTTAAATTACACACCTGCAGAGGCACTGATCACTGCAGTGTAGCCATAAAGGAAAGACATTGCTTCTTTGCCCTCCTAAATACCTTGAAACACCGCCGATTAATTTTTCACCAAAAACAGTCCACCCTGAATGGACTGAGAGGAATTTACCACTGATATTCTGTAAGCCAGTACGTGTGGATGGAATCCCGCCTCCTTAGCTCTGACCATTGTGTATTCCAGCCCCAAATCCCTCTTTTCTGCCACAGAAACTAATATGCCTTTTAGTCTTTGTTCTTGCCGAGCTTAGAGAAAAACAAGGACTTTTTCCATTTAATGTAAGTATCACAATAAGAAAAAGTTTCAAGTGAGAAAAATATGACTGTTGCTGTTTTCAACAGAAAGTGCTCCCCAATGATCCATATATTCAAGATGTATGGGAAATTAATACCTTAACACATATATTAGTATGTCAAAATGGCATGCCTACTTACCCATTTATCAGGTTAAAGGAGGAGACTGGTGTGACTTTAGATAGTCATTTCATTTCTATGTGCCTACGTTCTGTCATTTAAAAACAGGAATATGGATAATAAACAATAGCAGAATGTTATTGAGTCATTCACATTTATAAAGCCCTTTGATATTGTCTATGCCTCAGTTTTCTCATTTGTAAAACAAGTGTAATAATTCATGTACTTATAGCTTTAAAGGGTGGATAATCTAATTTGACATCCTGTGGAGCAAAATCCTTAGCATTTCATTTAGCTGTTCCTTCACTGTTCTCAGTAACTCATGGCCTAAAGAAAGAACATTTTAGAAAGGCAGGAGATTTTGATTTTAAAAATGTCATGTGACTGATAACCTTCCTCAACTCTTGGCAAACTATGCCCTTCATCAAGCATCCAAACTTAAAACCATGATCTTTATTCACCATGTGATATTGTTCATGATTCCTAACTTTCCAGCATGTTTTAAGACACCTTATAAGTAATTTATTTCATTGGACAATTTGTACAATAGATTCTGTTCCATCTATTGCTTCAATTATGCTGAGCTATGCCAGTTGCCTGCACTTTATGACATCCTGCTCCAATATTCCTTTTTTAACAAGTCTGAGTCACACTGGCTGAAAGATATCCAGTGGTTGTTTGTAGTACAGCCCTGTATAGGATAAAGATGTGTCATTAGTGATGACCTGCCAGTGATTTTTCTCAAGTGGGCAGAGGAGCATTGACCAAACCATCGCTAAGAGGCTGCTAAGTGGAGCTCAGCACTGTCTGACTTTCCTCTCATCTTCCCTCCCCGATCTGTAGAGCTCTGTTATTTCAGGAGTCACTGGAGTGCACAGAAAGGAGCATTCCAAGTGGTAGGAACCATCTGCTTCAGAGGGTGTTGCTGGCAGCTCGTTTCCAAGCTGCATCTTAGTCAGGGTTGAGAATTTTCTAATTTGATGCCATGACTAAAATCTCCTTGTCGATCGTGTGTCATCCTTGACAAATTTCTGATGTTTTGGTTATTGTGAGGAAGACAGCTGGATGCAAATACAGATGAAGACAAGTCCAGCAGGAGAGATGAGGTTGTGCTTGCACGGGTGCACAGGGTGCACACACAGACCAAATTGCCATTGCTGTAATTGCAAACTTGCAAATTTTTTTGGAAAGATTTTTCCAAATCTTTCAAAGTATAATTCTGTATTTTCCTCACATTATGTCTTTTGCATTTGTCTCTGTGAAGGAAAGAAAAAGAAACAATTCTGCTGTGAAATCCAGTGTGTCTGTCAGAGAAATATAATTTACCATTTAAAATTCCAGTTGTGGGTAACTTGTTGATTGACAATCTGTTTGATTTTCAAGGTGACAAATACAAACAGTTGCCTCTGAGTGGACTCTTGGCTACTCCATACAAAATAACTTACTTTGGTCCTTTTTAAAGCTGCCTTTTGGGCCTGTCATGAATGAACCAGCTGCCTTGAAGCTTGGATAAAATATTATTCTTTTACATATATAACAAACCAGTGAAACAGTAAAAATAACATTGGCATAAGCTTGCCAAGGGGATTTGGTTGAACCGTTAGGTAAGGTCTGCCAGATATACATAGTTTCAGCTGTTAAAATTGCATATTCATGTGTTTTCCATATACCTATTGGCCTCTCTCTCAGAGAACTTTGGAATATTTTTTTATGAGCCTATAATTAAACAACAGCAATCGAGACAGGGTATTCCCCAGAAATTGCAAAATGAGGAGTATGTCATGGCCACTTGCAGAGTTGCTCATTAATCTTGAGAAAATTCAGAAAGAACAGACTTGGTGTGAAAAAAATGATGGGGGGCGGGTCACAGGACTAAAACACAATCTTATTGTACACATGTTTTGCAGATTTAAGTTTTGTGCAAGGAATGCAATTGAAATAAGTCCCTACAGTCCAGCCAGTCTATATTATTTGTCCATATTATTTCCCCCTACCCCTAGAAACTGACTTGAGTTGGTGCCACATGTCCCTGTGCCATCAGTCTATATGTCTGGGAATAATTCACTCTTAGGCTAGCCTAGATTTTTTATGATTTCCCTGCCATACAGCTCTAGCTTGCTGTATTTATGAAACAGTGAGTCAGGTTGTCTGTTTCTTTTCTTCAGTGAAACACAATATTGAGTAGCTTCTGGGATGTTTGTGTTGGTGAAGTTTTCTTTCCTGAGAGCTCTGCCTCACCAGAGTTGCCTTCTCAGTAGGATTTACCAAGTTGTCTAGATGTAGCAAGAAGTCATTAATTAAAAGAACATTCTTTCTTGCCCTGTCTGCAGGCAATTAGAATTTTCAGATCCCTGCCCCAAATCAGCTTGGATCAGGAGTGTGAAGCCTGTTCCTGGAGTATTATTCGAGAGCTGTGTGATCGGGAGGTCACGTTTCTGCTGCAGATGAGTCTGAGCACTGCTAAATTGGGCAGGACGGCAGGGAAGTCATCCAAAGCTCTCACTATGGCTTACACATTGTCACCCACCCACCTCCAAAGTATTTATGTGACCTATCAAAGCTTCTGTTTCTTCGCTCGCCTGGGTTAAGCGTTGACGCCGCTGTGTTTGGAGACCTGTGCTTCAGGCTCAAGCTGTTCAGATTGATGGTCAGAGCAGGAAATAGACTGAGCAGGCCCTCTGAAATGCTCCAGCATGGAAATCCACACAGGTGTACGTTCTGGGTGTGGGGTGATGGTGGCTGTCCATGCCGTGTTCTTCACCGCTCCAAGCTGCAGTCCCTCTGCACTCGCATCACCTTGCTATGTCTCTGATTTTACATTCACTACATGCTATTTTGTAATTTTTCACACATCAGAGCCATGAAAGTGTCCAAGGAAAAGTGTTTAAAAGGATTTTAGAAGAATATGATAGTGGACCTAAATGTAATCCTAAAGTTACTCCAAGATTAAAGAAAGCAAACATGATTTTTACATAGAGCCTATTTTTGGGATGGACTGGGATCTCGTATGTATGCCACTGAATTTCTCCTCTTCTATAAGAACCATATGAATATTGATTCATAGCCTTCCAGACAAAATTGTCTGTCTGTCTGTCTATCTATCAGTCTGTCTATCTATCTGTCTATCTACCTATCAACCTATGTTTGTATTTTTAATATGCTTTGCTCTTGCTTTGAGGAGATTTTTCTGTCTTGGACAGTTTGGATAGTTGCTTTTGGGTTTGGAAAAAGTGGTGTTTTGATTTCCAAGTGTGTAGAAACTATGCTGGTGTTGCTCAGTTTAAGGAAGACCTATGGTCTTGGACAGGAAAACTCTGATGTTTCAAGTATACAGGCATTGATAAGAAAATGCTGAAAAAAATTTCATGCTATAAAAAAAATCAGTTTCTGTGCCTTCTTTTTTTCCCTTCTTTTTTATTTTTTTATGTCAGCAGTCTACAAACATTTATTTGGAGAAGTTTATTGCCTGTGCAGACGTTTGTACTGATATAACACAAGTGTCTCTTGTCTTGCTATCTTGTGAGATGTCAGTCGTAAACTCCTGTCATGTCTATTTTCTTTGTCTCTTATTTCTTGGGTCCCAGTATAATGTAGGGTAGACATCACTGATGCACTCAGAGTATCAGTTTCCTGAAGCTGATTATCCACCAAATTCTAAATCTCAAAGCAACAGAACCTGAATTTCCTACATTAAGCATCCAAATAATAAAGGAGGAAGGGGGCTGGGGTGGGGGGAAGAGGAAAAGAAAAAAGTCAACTAATTCTTTCCTAAATTTAATAAATAAAATTAAAAACTAAAACTGGAATTATTTTACAAAGACTTTGCACATCTGAGGCCTGGTGTGCTGTGGGCAGTGCACCCAGAGTAGCTTTCTTCTGCATATTCTGCTTTTTGACTATCAGAACCCCCCCTTCACAGCAGGGAAAACTAGTGAACAGAAAAGCTAAATGCTAAATGTCCCACTGGAGGCTCTTGGCGAAACTAGGAGCAGCACTCACAGATTCTGGCTCCTGTTTCAATATCTTAATTACATAATTAGCCTTGCTTAAATCAGGTCATGTGGCACTCAATCTGACTTCCTTTGCTGTCGTGCTATCTGTGCTATGTAATTCTCATGCCAAGATAGTGTGCAGAGCCTTAAATAATCCAAGATATTCTAGTAAGGCATGGTAAAAAGTTAATTTAAAAAAAAATCACATAAACATATATATAAGGAAATTAACACTGTTAGAGATTAACATAATCAAACAAAATATGGTTCATTACAACTGTATATATTACCATGCATTTAAATGAATGCTGATTGAAGGGAAAATGCATTTTCTCTGCACTGAAATGAAACACAAGAGCAAAACAAGTGAGCTTCTTTTAAGAATCTGTAGCTAAGAAATTTATTTCATAGGTAACAAATGGTAAACGGACAGGAATAGTTATTTCTGTTAAAGGAATAAATCTGCTGAAATACTGTGAAACATTTTCTGTGCAGCAAGCCACAATATATACAATAATGCAGTAAAATCCTCCACCAAATATCTGTTAAAGGAATAAACCTGTCAAAAGAATTAATTTTCTGTGCAACAAGGTTATTCATTCAACAGGCTTCCACCATATGTAATTTATGAAGCAAATTATACTATTCCAAAAAGGAAAGGGAAACTCATACAATGCAGTTTAAACTACAGCAAGACTGGCTGGAAGAATGCAGCCTTAAAAGTCAGGAAATCTCTGAGCAGAGCCAACTGCCTGCACTGTCGGTGAGCGAGGAGCTCTCAGCGTGCACCAAATACTTTACCATGGCTGTGGGGACAAAAAAAGAACACCCTTCTCGCCATATATGAAGCATACCTGGTGATATAATAGGCAGGGGAACAGTTCCCATTTCTGATTTCTATCCAAAAATGTGCTTTCCTGGTGTATCCCACATTTCTGGGTGAGCTGGAGATGCAGTCGATCCTAGCAGAATTACCTGTCCAGTGAATCAAAGGGTACTGAAAGTATTACTGCTTGAATGAGGGGATCCTGTAGTATGTAATAATTCCTGGTGGTGTTTTCTTTACTGATCCTTTCAACCTCATGCTGTTTTTTACTTTGGTGCCGTTGAGTTTGAATGCTGGAGGCAAAGGGACTCACCAGCAGACAGAAAATGTAGTTATCCCTTCCAGTAACTGCAATCATTTTGTACCAAAAAGCATTGAAAAGTGCTACATGAAGGTGTGGTCTCCTTAACCTGCAGCTATACCTTTGCTGTCTGAGCCAATTTCATGAAAATAATCAAACTTTGCCCTGTGCCAGATCTATAACTTGAAAATCACTTTGTAATTTTTTTCCCTTGGCTATCTGTCTGGGGGCCACTGTAACTTTTGGGTGAAGTCTTGTAATCCAGCCTGAAGTGTCGTCCTCATTGTTAAGCTTAAAGCATCTGAAATACTTTATTTATAAGTCTTTAATTTAATGCAAAAGTCTTCTAGTCCTGGGCAGATTAATTTTCACTGTGTCTCAATCTTATTATTTTAATATTTTTTCACTACCCTCAAAGCAAGTAGAATGTTGATTCCTAGAATAATTATAAAGTTTCCTTAAAAAAATCTGCAGCAGGTGCTTTGCTTGAGCTTTTGTTACAAATCCAGAGACTAAGCCATGTTCAGTGGGGTTCATGAATCTTTTGGCAAATGTGGGCTGAGCATCACCATGGAATCACAGAATGGTTTGGGTTGGAACTGGCTTTAAAGCCCATCCAGTTCCACTCCCTGTCAGGGAAGGAGCACCTTCCACTATCCCAGGTTGCTCCAAGTCCTGTCCAGCCTGGCTTTGGACTAGTCCAGAACTGGGATAAATGATCTCCCAAGGCAAATATGAACAAATATGCACGGATTTATACTTTTGGGTGGAAATCAAGGGCGACCAAGGGTAATGTGGCAGTGTAGCTAAGTCGCCATTGCTTTTTCTGGGTGTTGTTAACCCAGAGCTAATAGAAGAATTCAAGGTATTGGATTCCCATGACATGCGTGATCCCTTTCAAACATAATTCCAAGGGCAAGGAGTGGAGAAAATGCAGAAATCATACCAGATAATTGACAAAATTACAAAAAAAATGCCACAGCCACCTTTGCATTTTGAGACAGACAAAAACCCGTGCTTCCTTTAAACAACAGCTGGAGTCACCTGGAGATCTGCTCAGGAGGGAAACAAGCATGAGCAATAATTCACAGCCAGTTTACAGATAGCCTCCAGTGGGGAAGCTCAGGCAAAGATTACATAAAAGAGATTTAGACTTCCAGGGATTGTCCGTTCCAGGTCTATTTATTTACATAAATTTGTCAAAGCAGAATTAAAAGCTGCAGTTAAGATCCAGAAATCCATATTTGTGATTGAGCTAGGTGTAATATTTGAAAGTATGTACTTATGAAATTGCAATATCACTTTGTTTTCTTCCTGCAGGCAAACTAAAGAGTAAATTGCCTCCCATGCAAATCCGCTCATCTGGTTTTTGTTGGGTTTTTTCTTTTTTTTTTTTCCTCCTGTTTTGTTTCATTTTGTTCTATCATTCAGTCACTGAAATCTGATCTCAAAAATGTAGGCAGATGTACAGAAGACTTATTTTTCCCTTGGCACGCTGTTTAAAAACTTATAAATTAACTCCCACTCTTTTAAATCATTCTTCTTGAGGTGTTCCAGCCAGGCATCTTCGCTGGCTGCCACATCCTAAATTCTTTGGGATTTGCCGTTGGCCTGAAATTATTGTGCTATGTGAGCTCATCATCTGGGATATTAAAAATATCCGTTACTTCAAATGTGATTCGTATACCCAGTGGCATTTGAGTAAACAGCAACACCACTGACTCAGGGATCCAGCTTGGCTCTGTGACATGTACTAAGTGCAAAAGCAACACCATTTTAGGGAAGAACAGAACTCAAAGATTATTTTGTTTATATATTATTGACTGGAAAGGAGATCTGGCCTCCTAAGCAAGTGTATAAAAAAGATCTAGGAAACAGAGGCCAGCAAAATAAATCATTGTTGAAATAAAATTTTAAGTTTCCTGCTCCTGACCTCTTCAAGAAAGGTCTCATTTTTCCTTTCTCTCATATTTTGAGTGTTGCACAGAACTGTAAACCACAAAGTGCTTTCTCAGTGATGGATTTTACTCTAGGCCAAGTTCTGCTGCTGAGGAGATTTTGTTTACTAAATGTGCTCACCATTTGAGTTGTGGTTGTTGTTTAAATAACTGTTTAAATTGCTGATAAAGATTATTCAAGTTAGAGAACATCCTGAGTGGTCTAAAATATTGAAAAGCGAGCCATTAGTTGAGATTGACAATAAAGTCTGATTAATAGTTTGATTTTTAAAACAATTACATAAAAATATTGTTGAAATTACTCATTTTAAACAGCTGACATTTTAATGCATAAATATAATTACAGATTCTTTAAGAAGAGCCTAATTTTGGCCTTGATATATATGCTCGCAATTGTGTATTTGAAATAGAATCATAAAATGTAAAAATTTTATATTTAATCACTAGTGTCAAAAATTATTAGGTAATAACCACAGCAGGAGAGAATGTGATAAAAGATACAAAGGCCCATATTTAAAACATAATTTTTCTAATACTCACTATGATTTTAAGATGTCATGTCGTCATGTGAGGGTGAGCGGGTCAGATGCAAAACTGGCTTTTCCTTTTTTTTTTAATGTGAAGTGAGCAATTTACACTCGTGGAGGGGTTAAGCTTACTGGAAGCCCAAGTCCCCTTGGTCCACCCTCCAGGTACATGCCAGGGACATCAGCCCTGTACCTGTCTGCTCCCCGTGGGTTAAGTTAAACCATCCTCCCATCCAAACCCAGCGCGGCGCTCCTGCACAGCGCAGACACGGAACAGGAGCTGGAGGAACTTCTGAAAAGAAACCTGTCATCTCACAAAATGCTGTTTAATTATCTCACACCTGGTGGTTTTCCACAAGGAACGGGGGTTTTCCTTTCAGATGGTTAATGCCTTTCTGCAGCACCAACCTGAGTGCTTCCGTGACAGAGAGAAAAGGATTCTCACAGCTCTATTGGAGGCTATAACAGTGCACAAAGCAGGAGAATCTCATCCAGTGTGTGTGCTCTGACTGTGTTTAAGGCCCTTTTTAGTCAGCAGAGATGACTCTGATCCTTGTAGTTTGCTGTTTGTCTCAGCAATCTTTTTTTTCCACACATACAATAACTACTATGAAAAATGCATCTGCTATTTCCAGTCCATTTGTGACCATCAAAAGATCTGAGGTTTTTAAGTCACAGCCCCACACAAATGATACCATACAACTTGCAGAGCAGAAGGCTGATGTATGAGCATTATTCCTTACTGCAGTAGCTTATTTACCTCTGGGACAGAGCTCAAGAATTTATAAGCCTTGCAGAAAGGAGTCCCTGCCCTGGCCACCTCACAAAAGTGCTCTGCAATCACATCTCTGCTTTCCTAAAGGAACTAATAGGATCAGTCCCAACAGAGACAGAACAGGAAAGAGCAGCAATGTGGCAGGATAATGGCCAGGCATTTTTGCTATTACTCCTGTAGTGCCTTTGAGTGACCACTTTTAAGTGGAGAATTGGGGTTTGTGGAGTACTTTAGTGTCATTTTTACTCTCCAGTTTTTTTTACTCTGGCTTTGCTTAGATGAGAACTTCTTTTGAACTGCTCTCCACTGTGGCTGCCTGCACTGGAGGCAGGAGTCCTGCATTTCAGAACTCTTCAGCACCTACTGGAGCCATCCAGGGGACCATCTGTCCATCCATGGGTGATCGGTCCTCTGTGGCAAGAAAAGAGGATGGGGGCAAGGTGTGGAGGAGGAAATCCTTTTCTTAAGTCTGCAGGTACTCCTGGACTACTGCCAGACTGGAAATAAGATTTTTGCTACATGTAATAAGGGCAATCCAGAAGTGCTAAGGAAATTAAAATAAATTCAGAGACAAAATTAAATTTTAGATTGAAATACCAAGGATTATTGGTTTTTATCTAGAAGGCAGATGATGGTATTTAGCAAATCAGGTGATTTTTAAATCGTATGTGTAATCATTTAATAAAAGTTACTGAGAGTAATTTGAAAAGAAAGTAGACAAAGTGAAAGAGGTAGTTCAAGACAGTGTTTAGTTCAGTCAGGAGGTCAAATACAAAGATGCCTGAATGAATGAAAAAATGTTTATTTCTTAGTCTCAGAATGGCCTGGGTGAGAAGGGACCTTTAAAGCTCATTGTGTTCCACCCCCTGCCACGGGCAGGGACATCTTCCNTCATTATTAAATTTTTAAATTATTAAATTTAATTTTAAATTTAATATTGTTCTGTATGCCCTTTAACATCAGCTGATAAAATGTCACTCACCAGGAGCCATGGTTTTCCATAGCCATGGATAGAAGCAATCACCAAAATTTTGGTCTTGAGATGATAGACATAGGTCGGGAGTATTTTGACCAGTATTTTGACCAAACAAACTCAGCTTGTTTCTCCAAACCAGCTGAGAATCACTGGAGCTTTGTAGAAGCCAAACTACAAACTCATAGGTTTGCATTATTTCCTGTCGAGAAATACATGAGCACACTCCAGCTCTGTCATATAGGAGAAATAATTCCAAATTAGGAACTCATTGGTGTCAATGTTTACTGATGGTTTAGCTGATGAGGAGTAGATGTACTGCTGGCAGACACTTTGCACAGCTCTGCTTCCAACCAAACTGTCTCTCAGCCAAAGTGGAAAAGCACCTCCACCCTCACCTTGGTAATCCTGGTGAGTCAGCTGAATTAGGTTGAACTGATCTACTCAAAATCGAAGAGAACATTTTAGTACTCTTCTTTTTCATCACCAGACTTATCTTCTCCACTGAAGAGTAGGTTAATAGTTCAGGAAGATCTGTGGAGTTTGGAAAGTAGCCAAGATAGTGCCACTTCTAAATGCAGCACCTAGGAACACCAGGAAAATCAGTTTGTGTCCAGTGTCTGATCTGCACTGACCATCTGAAAATAATTATATGTAAGCATACATAAATATATATATATATATATATATACACACACACACGTATGTGAACATGCATATAAATGGAATTCTGCTCATTTTTTTCTTGAAGAAATGGTCTTCAGTAAGGAGTTATGGAAATCTACTTTTTTATCCTGCTGCATACTGAGAATCTAAAGCACCCGACAAGTAACTGAGTACATCAGGATCAGAAATCTTTGGCAGAATCAACAAAGTAAACCCAGGCCTCTTCACTCAATATTTTTTTTTTTTTCTGCTGCCACGGAGAGATTTATTTTACCTTTGCACATATCAGGTTGGCAACATTTTAGGCTTAGCATTTGAAACCCANACCTTGTGCCACAGAAAATCTGTTCCTGACTTCTACAATTTGCTACCTCGGGAATTCACCTCAGGAGCATCCCCAGAAGGCATCACGTGGTTGTCCTCTTCAGGCACACTTCCCCAGAGCCTCTCCTCTCAGCCCTGGCAATGAAATACCAGGCTAGAAAGATCTTCTACCACTTGTCATGGTCTTTCTTATGTTCTTAAAAAGTGCCTGGCTTTGCCAGTTTTAAATTCTTTACTTTAAATGAA
>VXAX01006620.1:1131265-1193765 GCA_013399835.1 Leptocoma aspasia
TATATATATATGGAAAACAGCTCTGGTAATCAGTTTAAATATACCCAGTCTCAACTCCTCACTCATACATCCTGATGAGCCAGGGGTTGCTTGTTTGTTTGGGGTTTGCCTTGTTTTTCCTTGTGCATTGTTTCTGGAGCAGATGGGCTTATCTCTGCAGAAGGGCTCTCAGCAAAGTGCTTTATCAGATCACCCTTCTGATTGCAGCACAAAAACAGTCTTTCTGTCTTCCTAGCAGGGATGTATGGGAAAACCTCTCTCCCAGCTTCACATGTGTCCTTGCTGCATTTTTGTTTGATGCTGTTGGCTTCATTGAGGTTGGTGTGACAAGAGTTTACAGCAGAGAGGAGCCACCAAAGCACTCTGATGATAAAATCTTCCAGTTTGTTGATGCTATGGCCAGTTCTTTGTAATTCATGAGTTTGTTCACAGTGGGTGATTTTAGCCCGTATATTGACAGGAATTTTTAATCTCTGTAGTATCTCTGGGATGATGCAAGCAGGAGAAGGCTGTTTATGTCTTTCACAAGCATCCTTCACCCCTACCGTGTTGGCTTTAGATGTGTGTTTAATATAGGAGTGGTTATCTTTTGCTGATCTCTGCTTGGCAATGGCCACTGAAAATAAATCTTTGTTGATTTTATTTGATCTGTCAACAGTCCTTGATGTTATTGACAATGAGGTTTTGTTGACTTGTGGAAATGGAAGGAAACCTTCCTCAAGTTTGACATTTTCTTAGCATCCCATGAAGTGTATCCACACTAATATTCTCAGCAATAGTTTGGTTTATTGTGAAGTGTCTAGGCCTGATTATTTGAGGAAAAATAATAGAGTTTGATGGGTCATTATATGTCAGAATTAAAACAGAGAGGGGGGATACAAAGAAAGAAGGAGGAGGGTTCTTTAGCATGACAGAAAACTCCCAATTTTGTGGTATTCTCTGAGCCATTATTGCAAATACTACACAGCATCTTGATGTAGAGAGTTCTGTGAACCTCTTGGTTGTTCTACAGCAGCATTGTGCCAGATAAAGAGGAAACAGTTCTATGCTTTGACAATAATCTTTGCTAATACGTTTTCCAGCGGGGGAAAAAATAATCCTAATTAAGAAGTTAGTTTATGCCTTACAAAATGGAAGGGCAAAAGGTTACTTGTTCCAGGGGAAGAACAGGGGAGTAGATCTGAGAGCTGACAGTGGGATTGGCTTGGATCCACTCCTCTTTAAGCTTAGTTTTTGCAAGCTCTCTGCCAGCTTGGAGCACAATGGACCTCTTTCCATATCTAATGGCATGCTGGATGTCAGCCCTGGCCTCAAGAAAGCGCAACTGCACAAGCAAAATTAGGTGTGTTTCTGTGCAACAAAAACAACACCTTTCCCAACAGCAACAATTTTTGTGCTGTTCTGAAGGCAGCTGATTTGTAATCCATTCAAGTCCATTTGTAAAACACTTGCACTGAAAACACAAAGATAAAGCAAGCTGTAATACCATATAAACACGTGCAATAGGGGTGGATTTCAGACTTATAGCTGTATTTATGCCTGGAATATTCACGCCTTGATCTAATCCTCTTTTTCTTAAAGGGGAATTTTTCAAAAGTTCTTAAGGACCCATCATTGGAGCTACATCTTGAAAAGGGCACATCTTTCTGTCGCACACCTCAAACAAGGTGGCCTGATGTTTCAAAAGCTGCTCAGAATTCAAACGCTTCCTTCGGGTGCCTAAGTGGAAGAGCATCTCTTTTGAAACTTTGGCCACTTGTGGAGGTGTTTAAATGGGAAGACTTGGTGCTAAGTAGGGCATGTAAAAAGTTTTCCCTTGAAATATTTCCTTAGGGAAAATTGGGGTTTTGACTACTGAAATGTTATTTCACAAAGAGCAATGCTTTCTGTGATAATAACAGGTTTTAATAAAAAGAAAAATGACCACTTGAAGAACAAAGAAGATTCCTGTTATAAACTAAAATTTAAAGCATTTTCAATTTAAAAGTTAGCATTTGCCCTTCGGAAGCTTCACTGAATTTTTGTTTTTTAACAGCATTTTCCTCAAAGAGGAGGCTGGTCAAGAACAATTCTTTCCAGATCTAACATAAAATTTTAAGGTGAAACAAGTGGCAAGATTCAAACAAACAGAAGAAAAATGAACCCATCTTTAAAAACATCCCTGAGAACAGCTGAAGATCCACATTCATTCCATTCTGTCACTAAAAACTGGAAAGTTTTCAGACAGCTATCAGGAAGCAATGGGGTACGTGTGCAGAAGTCTGTAACTGAAGGTAGATTAAGAATTGGAGCATAAACTTCACTTACCTCTTGAGTAGACTTTGAGCTCCAAGGCCCTTAAAGGTTAACAATAAAATCTCAAATTGAATCCTCATTTTCAATATGAGACAATTTAAGTTATAAAACAATGAAGTGACATGAGCCTAGCGAGGCCAACGAGGACACTTAAACCAGGGTTGTCAGAATGCCCAGGCTTTATCACCCATGAAAGGATGTAACTCTCCATGACATTAAGGATGCAGGGTTTGATGGAGTGTCACAGTTAGTTGACACCAGAATCATCCAAAATCGTAGACTCCCTGTCACATCCTGCCACTGCAGAATAGAAACTAATGACTGTGCTACTACACCATCACAGGCATGTTGGGGTGCTGGTAGCTGGTAAATTATTACACAGCAGTAAGCGTTGCCAACAGGAGTAGACTTCTAGGCTAAGAGCTAGGGGGAAAAAAAGGGAAACTATAAATGTGGGCTGTTTTACTCCAACAGAGTCAGCTGCTGCTCTGAGTGTCTGATGGGACAATATAAAGTCATGCTGGGCCACTGCACAAGTTGGGAATCTATACTTTCCTGTAGATGTTTTGTGAAAGGGGCATTTAGATAAGAAAACACGAATATGCACTTTTGGTAACGGAAATTATTTTTGCAGGGACTGATAGATTCAAAATACCAAGGCTCATAATTTTAAACAAATATAAACATATAAAATAGAGTGTCTTATTTCCAGAAAGAAATTTGCAGGAAAAAAAAGGGGGAAATATTATTTACAGAATGTCATTCTGAATATTTCACAGACTTCAGAAGTCTGTAAATAGCAGAAATTTAAAACATTTTTTTGGGCCCAGATGCAATAGGCATTATAGTCTGATGGAAAAATAATTTGATTCTAGATTGATAGCTTTTAATCATTTTCTCCAAAGGAACAATACCAAAAATCAATGTGTAGGAAATACAGAGGACAGATGCACTCTATCCTCAGCTAAATGATCTTTCTGAACAGACTTCTGCCCAGGTTGCAGTTGAGCACAGAAATACAAGCCTTATGGGTGCAAATCAATGGTATTTAAGCATCACAAGCTACCCAATTACACACAGAAAGGAACTGCCTGATTTAGTATCACCCATCACAGCCTGGCTGAGGGTCCAGGTGACATCTTGCTGTGTTATGCAGTGTTCAAACAGACCTGTCACTGGGAGGGGTGGGAAGTTATCCCTTCTCTGTTCATGCCCTTTTTCCTGGGCATTCCCTATTTCAAGAAAAGTTGTCATTTGTTTGGAGAGGAGCCTGAGCACAACATCTCAAAACCCCGAGCTAGCAGGACAGATTGGCTGAACGAGGTTGTTTAGCTTAAATAATAAGTGCTTGAGAGGGGACATGTAAGTAATTACAGAAGAAACAGCGGCAGGGAAGACAGAAACAATCTGTGCATAATGGAAAGGACATGACATAATGGGCTTAAATTACAGCGAAGGATTCCGGTTAGACATCAGGAAACTTTCATAACAATCAGGATAATAAAGCACTAAGGTAGACTGCCTGCAGAGGCTGTGGGATCTCCGCTGTTGGAGGCCATCCAGAACAGGGCAGACAGACTTCTGAAAGGAAAGACAGGAGGATAATTGATCTTGCTGTAGGGCAGAGGGGTGCACCAGGAATAACCTTCCTAGAACCTGTGACTACCTTGAACTGTTGATATCCTTCATCCCCACCCTTCTTAAAACTTGTTTCTTCGTCTTGCATCTCCATTTTCTGCTGGTTCGCCTTTCAAATCTATTTCTGATTTTATTTTAGAGGCTTGGCCTTATCCCTCTTCATCTTAAAACATGGATTTAACTACTACTTCTATGCTGATGATTCACAGGTCTGTGCATCTTCCTACCTCAGACCCAGCTAATACTTTTCAAAATAAAAGCTCTGTCTGTTTTCCTGACATATCATTGCAGATGTTTTGCTCACCACTAATCTCTGCACAGCTAAAAAAATTTCGTTGTAATCAATTCCCTCTGCTCCCTGGTGTTCCTTTGATCACATTGAATAACACTGTCAGCCTGCTGATAAGTCAGGTCTAGAACCTGGAAATCATTTTACCTAAGACCTCACCTGGCTCTCTATTCTGGACTATATATGTATTTTATGGAGGAGAGGTAATATTTGCCCTGCAAAAGGACACAAAACTAGGGACTCTCATCATCTCCATTCCTTGAAAAATGCAGCACTTTATCATCTACCTGTTCTCAACACCACCAGAAGCTTCATTGCTGTCTTGGCTGCTGCTTTGACCCCGTCAGAGCGGGGAACTGCAGCTCAACAGAGCAAGTGCCAGGCTTTGCAGGTAGCACACTGTACCCAAACACGTGTTCTTGTCTTGTTATACCACTAACAATTTGTTGTTCAGTGTTGAAAACATGCTGAATAATGAAAGATGCCTGGAGAAAGGAACACGGCGTGTCCGTGTACCTGCAGCACATTGTTTCTGTTTGTGTCTCAGCCCGAGTAGAGACGAGGGAGTGTCGGCCTTGCCTGGTGGATAAGCACCTGTTTCTCTGCCAAATGAAACTCTGTGGCTGCAGAAACAGTGTCTGCTTTTGCTTTCCAGCAGGTAAATACACCCACTGAATTCCTGTCATGCAGCCCCACAGTGTGGCAAACACCTCTGGGAAGAGCCCATGGAAAGGGAGGGGGCAGGACCTCAGGATCCATCTCTCTGCTAAATCAAACTGGCCTTGATTTGAAATCAAAGGGATGCTAAGGGAGTGTCCAGGCACATCCATGTAACTGATCAGAGATACACTTTGACTACAGGATTTTAGGACAAAGATTGGGCTTGCTTTTTGTCTATGTTTGTGCAGGTGCCCAGTGCAGCTCCATGACTAAGCTCCCTGGCAATCCCACAGTAAAATAAGTAAAAGCTGCTTTTCAGTGGAAAATAAACAGACAAAACCTTCCTACCTTCATCCTGGAAATGTGCTGTGCTGTGGTGTAGTCTGGGGAGATGCTCTTGTTCCTTTGGGCTTAGCTGTGACTGTGAGCTTTGGTCACACTCTGGGAAGAGCTGCTTTTAATGAAGAACCTTATGATGATTGTGTTTGGACCATGGATTGCTCCAACCAGCTGCTGGGGGAGTTACTGTGGGCTAGAGGAGGTGAAACCCCCACATAATCAAATCAGGGGAGTAATGAGGTTTGGGACTGGAAAACCAAGAGGGACAACAAGCAAACAAAGTGGGGCTGTGCCACAAGCCTCTGAAGTCTGTGAGTAACTTCGTTATGTCAGCAGCAAATGAGGGAATAGCTTTGCAAAAATTCAGATCCCAAATACCATTGTAATTAGCATTATTTCAAGATTAAAGAAACCACCACTTCCGTGTAACAAATTATCTCCAATTTAAAAGCAAAAATAATGTATTTTTTGTTCATAAAAAATGTTCAAGCGGAAGCATTCTCACATTAATTATTTCAGTCTATTCGGAAAGCATATCCCTGCTTGCTTTTTATTATGCCTTCCAGCTCCTTCTTTGAAAAATATGTTAAGAAGCTGCAAGCTATTTTCCAAAAAAATGAAAAATAAATAATCTTTGAAGCAATTAGAGCTGAACGACAGAATGTATAAATATTTTTTTTACTTATTCTCCCCCTAGATTCAAGTCCTCCATTTTCTGCCACCTCCCATCTTGGCAGCTGCAATTCAAGCATCTTTGCTTGAACTTTGAAGGCAGGCAAGTGTTTCTCTTTCTTCCCCCAGAGCTGAATCAAATCGTATTCTGTAGATTTGACTGGCAAGAGCTTTTATAAGTGAGCTGAGGGCTACTCCTGGAGGCTAAATGCATTATTTCTATAATGCATTTGTCTTCACTCTCCTAGGAGCCTAAATACTTCTGAACCTTTCCCTACAAAAGTAATAATTAGTGAACATGTTACAAAAAACTTTGCTTACACGAGAAAAAAATTGCAAAATTGAATAATGGGAACTACAGTTGGTAGTGTGGAATTATCTGGAATGTGTTTTATGGTAAGAACAAAGAGCACTTTGAATGTCATGTAAATATCATTACAGAGCTGCTTTTTATTTTAATGAAGGCTTTGCCGAGGTTCAGCGTTGGGCACATCCACTCAGCGTTAGCGCAACTTTGTCAGCCCGTGCTGCGCTGAGGCTGCAGCTTCGTGTCGCTCTCAAAAGCACCTTCAGCCCCAGAAAGCTGAATTTAAAATGTAATTAAGGAACATTTGTCTAGTTGCATTGCCACAATTGAATCAATATGTAGCCCAATTAAACAGGAACAGTGAACTGCACAGCACTATCAGCTACATTAATAAAAGGTACCTGTTTTCAATTCTCTGTAATATACTTTTGCCTTTCCTTTCTTTGATTTTTGCCATAGGAACAAGAGAATGCATCTAAACAGTTTCCTATTTCTCTGGCGCTAGCTGGAAGTCGTCACGAGTAGCAGGGAGATAATATATTAATATGAAACTAGCCAGGAGATAAAAAGAGCTTACACGGCACTTTTCATAGGTAGGATGATTAAAAGTGTTATATATGATAGTAGAGCGTGGGGCCACATCCTCATTTGTTTGCCTTCCCAAAAGGTGGATGGGAGGGTGTGCTCCAGGGATCCTTCCTGGAGATGGTATGGAGAATATTCTCTGTGGGGCAGGAGAGTTTGGGATCAGTGGTGGATTTTTCTTATCTAGGAAAAATTTGAGCTCTTTCTTAGTGCAAAGACATCCTGGGCACTGAAAGCAGCCCCTGCCCACATCCAGTGGGAGCAGAATAGGATGACAGTGTGCAGAAGGGTAAGACTGATCCTAGGATAAACCTACTGTGCAGCATTTGCTGATGCTGGGAGCAGCTGCCCACCATGGGTGACAGATGTGATTTGGTGCTGTAGCACACAGTCTTTTAATGGGCTTCTTGCAAACCAAAAATTTTCAGGATCGTCAGTGGGAACTGGAAATGCCGGGCAGTAAAACACAGGTGAGGACAGAGGAGAGTACCATACACAACCACTGAGACTTCCTGTGTAACCCAGGCCTGAAAATGCCAGAAACAGACAAAATTTTTAGGTTAATTTCAGTTTTGAAATCACAGTTTAAAAACTTCCAGCAACTGAGGATCCACTGCAACCTGAGATGAGGCTGGCGAGTGGTCAGGGAGCTTTCTTTAAGTGCATTATCCAATTTCTACAGACTGTGATAAAGTTGCTCTGTGATCCTGTCAGAGTTAGGCTAAATGAGCTTTTCCATGAGACAGCATCTTTTTCAATTTCTTTAATGTTTCCTATAACTTTCTACAATAATTGCCTAATTTTTCAATGTACTTTTCAAAGTGAGGATCCAGAATTCCACAATATTCTCACAAAGGCAACAGCAAGTTGAAATACGGAAATGCAGCTGCTAAATATACTCCTGTCTGAGCATCTTAGAATTGATTTGTTCTTTAGTTCACAGCTTAATACTTGAATATAATGTTGAAGGGATCACACCCATGTCTTCTGTAGAACTAGAGTTCCCCATTTAGAGACTGTGGCCTTCACATTTTAATAACTAGATGTGTAAATTCATACAAAGTCACACCTCTAATTTTGCCTTCAGATGTTTTATGGCCAGTCTTGTCCGTTTTCAGTAACCACTTTCCAAGTTTGTTTACCACCCTTCCAAACATTGTTTTACTCCTGAGCTTTGCAGAAACAATTGGTTTCCTCCCAGTGTGTACTAATGACACATGGTACAAGGCCAAGAACTATTCCCTAAAAGATTGCACAAAGTGTTTCTTTTGGTTTAATAATTAAAATGTCTTGGAGTAATAAAAGGAAAGCTAATGACATTAAAAGTCTACTGCAATGTCCCATCTGTGGTGCAGTATGAAGGATAGTCTGAAAGCTGCTAGATAAGGTGCCATGTGTTCCAGGATGAACTTAGAACCGTTCATTCTGTTTGTTTTCCTAAGTTTGTTTGAATCCTGTGATTCTGTGTCTAGCCCCAGGGTTTTCATGCTGTACCTTTGACTACTGTTTACTTGACTGAGAGCTGAATGTCCTCCCTTTCCTCTCTGGTGTCTTTCTTAATAATGCATTAAGGTTGCTAGATTTTTTCCTGACCTTATCCAAGGCCAGTTAGCATTGTGTCTCCTTTCAGCCAGAAGGACATTTTTTTGTTTGCTTGTTTATTTTTTTTTTATCTTTTGTGCCTAAAAAATATCAGCTGTGTACTTTTCTTGGCCTTTTTTGACAGATCTTTGGAAATCATAACTGCTGAGAGCATTTCTTGCTTGACAGGGAGAGGTGGCATCAAGATTTCTATCTGCAAGAACTCTGTTATGTATTGAAATGTAAAGAAACCTGCTCAAGCATGGTCTATGACAAGTGGGGAGGGACAAGGAATCTTAAAATCAGCTGCCAATCCCTTTCTCTCATGGAAATTCCTGGGCAAAGAAACAGGTGTTTTAGCTGTAAAGAAAGATATTTTCTTTGGGGATCAGCAATGTAAGAACAACACATATTTGCTCTTCTGGCTGTAGAGCCTAACTAGCTGTTTGTTATATTATTTACTAGGTTTCTGTAATCCAACCTCTTTATGCACATGGGTTTTCTACAGAGTGCAGAGACAAATCTGCTCCCCAAAGATGCATTAAAGAGCGTCAGCTGAAATGTTGAGTAACGATAAATTCCCTTGAATTCCTTGTGCGCATTCTAATCCACCATGATGAAACTTTCATGTTTTGTCAGCTATTGTAATTTTGCTTTCAGAAATGCAGTACAAATTCTTCCTGGCTAAGTGACTTGCACATTTAGCAATGTCTTTCAGAAGAGGATCACTATTGTGTTATAAATGGTGTATGTTTCAGTAACACTCAAACATACAGGCTCTTGCTGGTGTAAATTTGAAACCCAATTGGTTTTACTCAGCTGAAGCCAGGCTTACTTCTTTTTATTTCTTTCAGGAATTACCTTATGCTTTATTGCCTGTAGGGAGAGATCCTAAAATGAAGCAAAGTTAAGGATGTGTAGTTGAAAACAAAGATAAAGGTCCTGGTTCTATGATCTTGGATTATAGCAAGTCATGAAAAAAAAAAAAACTGATTTGGCGCCTCTTGTCAATAAGAATCTGTCCATATCATGTTTCAGTTTTATTTGTTTTGGAGCTATAAGATTTTTGTAAAAATCATCAGTATGAAACATTTTGAGGAGAAGAAGAAAAGCCATAGAAGGAAACAACCAGAGGGAACATACAAAATTCTTTTCTCTCTGCCTTGCTCTCTTCAAATCTTTAGCAAGATACTAAAGATGTTGGAAAATTTCCAGCAATAGGTCAAATGGTTTCATAACAACACAAAAACAATCTCCATCTCAGCTACAGGAGTCGCTCTGCCATAACAAAATCCAGTAGGATGTATAAATGCAATATATTTCATATCATATGTTCAATAACAACAGAAAAGCCAGCCTGGCTAAAAATAATTATGAAGCTCAGCAGCTGTAATTAAAATAATTTGATGGGAGATAGGAAACGTTTATGCATCTTGGCAGAAAAAGACATTTTCAGGATTTTGATTGATGTCTTTTATGTTTGTTCGATGTATTGTACAATAGCAGATACGGGCACTGCACCAGGATGTTAACTAGGCATAATGCTGCATGTCCTACTAGGGAAGAGAAGAGGTCAAACTGAGAAGAAAAGAATTTCTTGGTGACTTCCATTTTCCACTAAGTAGCCTTCAATTGTCCAAAAGTGTCGAGGTAAGATGATACAAGTTTTTCATGGGTGAGCCCTTATAGACCCAAAAATTCCAGCTGAATTAATTTGTGTGAGGTTTATTTGTATGAATTGCTGTTCACCACAGTGATTAAATGTAAGTAAGGGTAGTTCATTGAGAAGAACAAAAAGTAATATCTGAAGTCATATTAGAGAGAAATATTAACCCCTGCAGTGGGTTTTCCAACACTTCACCCGAGGCTTGGAAAACATTGCAGCAAACAACTGATCTCACAAAGCCAGGCTGCTCCCAACAATTTCCTGTTGATAGTATAATTTTTCCTTCTGTTCAGATAAAGAATGGGCCAGGTTTTTATCAGAGAGCTGACTCCAGTGTTTCCAGTGAAGCTGAGTGGATGTTGTCTGCACTAGTGTGATCATACCTTAGAAAAACAAGGAGCTATCTTCACATCTCAATTTACATTATTGATGCAGTATGAAATAAGTCCCATAGTAGATGAGCACTCTGGGGATTCTCTTGTTTGTCTCAGCATGTTAAATGACTGCAAGGCATTACACATCTGAGACAGAACTGCTTAAGTGCATAATTCTTCCTCGTGGCTTTGCTAGGAGCTAAACGAACCTTCTTAAACTAATAATAAAATAATCTAAGATATAAAAATATGTTTCTTTTGGACAAATCTGACATGTTACAATGACAGAGTGTTTATGACTCACAATCACCACCTCCGCCACCAGCACTGCTGTATTTAGAAGCAGCAGGCAGCAGAGTGAAATAGGCAGCCCTGAAGTTTCACATCAGGATAAAAGTAGCTAAATTCTTACTAAATGGGGATTAGATATTAATGAAGAAAAAAGATGGTGGATTTCCAGGACTATGGCTCAAGGGAACTCTCTCCTGTTTTACTGAGCCTTGTAGTTGTGTCTAAATTCAGATTGCAGCTTAGATATAAACAGATGAAGACTTTGGGGATGAAATATAAACATTCCCAAGTTCTTACAGTTCTAAATTAGGTGCGGTTCCAAGAACATGGGTTTTGGTCCTAGTTCTGTTTACATTTGATTTTTATGTGTCAAGGAGTACTTATTCAAAGGTGGAAAAAACTAAACCAGGAAGGCTTGTCTCGTTAAATCTGTACATTAGAGGTGCCTCACAGCATGCAATGATTAATTGGGTCTTAGAGGAGACATTTCTACTCCCCCAAATGGAAAACTTTTAAAGGCCCAAGAACACACTCTTTTGCATGCAGAAAGGATGAATAGGTTATAGTCAGCTCTCAGTGTCCTGAAAGATTTCTAGAAAAATGTAGCATAGCAAATCTGTGTTATTATTGCAGTAAGGTGAAGTAGAGGAAATGTCACTTATAAGCCTCAGAAAAGACTATCAAAACCACTATTTACAAGTTCCTTTTTATTCATAGCCATGTAAAGCCTTTAGGATCACTTTGGACTAGCCCTTGTAACCTTTTCCCTGTGCTCTCTCTTATTTTAACTCCTAATTCTCTTGCCAAAATTCCTGCAGTCATATGTTACCTATTGAGCTAAATTAATTTTCAGCCCCAGAAACTTCTGGTAGCAAGAATTGCTCAGCACCCCAGGCAAGCCATGAACCAGGGATCTGTCAACAGGACCAGAGCCCTTCCCAGGGCAGAGGGTGAAGAAGGGCCCTTGAGCACACTGACAGGTAGATGTGGATCTCCAGGGAGTCACTCCCTGAAGGTGAAGCTCAGGGATTTACAGTGGCCTGTCCCACACACAGCCCCATCACAATCTTGCCAAACTTCAGGAGAAGCAGGGAGTGTGAGTTGACCCCTGTGGGATGCACAGATCCTGCTTCACCTGAGAACAACAATTTTGTGGGGCAGTTGTGTCACCTGACTTAAAAATCAGACGTGATGAGCAGAACAAATGTACAAAATTACACGTCAAGGAAGGAGAAGTTTTAGACTGGTGTGATGCCAGCTCAGGATTTAGCCAGTGTGATGACCAAGTTTGACCTAAACAACTTACCCAGTTTACCTGCAGCTTTGCTCTAGAGAATCCTAAATAAAGGTTTCCCCCCTTTGCTTTTTGCACATATTAAGCTTCTGTTTGTGTAAATAACCATCTTATATAATAGACTGTGAAATATTGTAGTATAAAGATGTATTTGACACTTCTTCTTGATTTTGTTCCTCACCCAAAATATAACCACTCAGACATGTTTTTGGAATGACGCACATTTTAGCGGAAAAAATATTTTAGAAATATGCTGAGCATGTTGGCATTATTTCTTTTTGGATCCCTCTGGTTGTAAGCAAACTATCATTGTGAGCTCCATTGGGCAAAAGAAATATAACTACCACTGTGTAAAATATGTGTGTGTGAACTCTTGGTTAAATATTTTAATGTTAGCTTAGGTCTTTTCGAATTGCCATAATTTTAGATAAAGAAATTTGTGAACGCTAGGATGAATGGTAAGACAGTCCAAATGTTTTCTTCCTATTTATCAGCTATGCACATTCTTACCACAGTTACTCAATTTTTTAAATCTTTCATGGCTATTGGTAAGATTCCAGGAGGTTTGCTAGCCTTGAAATGGAAAAAAATACACAATGCCAAGAAAATGTAGCCCAATCTGCATTTAAAACAACTATAGTTAAATATTTAAAGGTTTTTCTGTACCTCTGCAGAGCATTTTGCAGCTTATCCTTAAATTTAGAAGTCCTAGATTGCCTTGTCTTCATCATTTCCTCTCTGTTGTCTTGTACTTTAGTCACCTTACCAGTAGATAAAAAATTTCCGTGCTTTATACCACACTGCCTTTTTCAATCCATTTTTTTTAATTGGTAACTCAGCAGAATTCTATTTAAACAGTAATTTCCAGGGATTTTGGGAAACTTTCGGGAAACTTCTACCTCAGCCAACCCTGTTACAGACTGTGCCCCATTTGCAGTCTTTAAGTCAGCCAAGTGCATTTTGGATGTGCTATTATGTCTTTACCTATAAACCTTCTTTGGAATTGAAACACAAAAATTCCTAGCTCAGAACATGGAACTTGAAAGCCCATCTTCCATTTAAATCTTAAACTAAGTACCTGTAAATGTATCAAGTACATTTATATCTTGATCTAGTACCTTCTAATCAGCTTTCAGACCAAAGATTTGTCTCATGTTTTTCTGGACATACCCAGGTTATTTGCTAAGCAGCACAACAAAGAAAGCAGTGATACAGTTGATCCCAAAGAGCTCCAAATACTTTATTCTTCTCTTAAGCAGAAGGCAGTGCTGCACAGCCACAGGAAACTGTACCTATTTTGGGGCTGGTTTTGCTCTATGAGGGGTTGTCAATCAGCTCTGTACTGACAGTTTCTTGCTAACAATGAAAACCCATTTTTCAGTGGTGAATGCTGTGAACAGCTCCAGGTGAAGATATCAGGAAGGATTTTCAGGGTAGAAGAAGCTGTGCCCAGATGGATCAGGCTGAGTTCTCTGCTCATGTGCCAGCACATCCAACAAGAGCTCTTTGGAGATGAGTTTGTTCCAAGGGCTGGTAATCTAGGGGCTGTCCCTCTCACCTAACCCAACCAGTCTTGTGTGAAGCTGGTGAAAATTTTCCAGTGGTGTATTTGTTTTTTCGGACTGTCGCAGCCAGTGCTGTACCCCTTTTCTATGATGCAGTGAACCTTGTGCCAGGACAGGATTAATGTCCAAACCAGATGTGTTACCCCATTGAGAGTGGGGTAATTTGGTAGGGCTGAGCCTCTCCTGCACCCCTCCATCTCTCAGAGCTTGCCTGCCTTTCTGCACGTCATGATGTTTGGCACCTGGTACATGCTCACAGTTCTGATTGAAAGGAAACAGCCTACAACTTTAATTAGCTAATCAGACGGTGCAAAAAAAAAAATCTGCAAAAGGAGAATATTAACAAAGCCTCAATGGTTGGTAAATTATACACTTTCAGTGGATCTAGTGCTGCTCTTCACTGTTTTGTAACTAAACTCAGGTCTTCATGGAGTGTATGGCCTCCATTCATTGAAATGCACGGCTCTTCTCATCTCATTATAGGTGTGGGTTTTGTTTCAGTTTATCTTTTTAGTCTCGTGATGCTCAAGCAAACCAGATATCCTTTCAGAGCTATAGCACTAAAATCCTGCAAGGAAGCACGCATGCAGAAGTAACAAGATAACAGCACTATCAGCAGCAGGGCAGGTAACGACAGGTTTAGAGACTGAAATTATTGAGCTCATTTAGTGTTCCCACTTTTGCAGCAGGAACAAGCTGTCCTGTTCTAAAAACCTCCTGAGTGTTAGTGATGGGTTTTTTTTCTGGCAGTCTGTAGTTCTGCTGACTGCAGAGTTTGTCACATGAGGAATGAGATTGTCATGGCTGAAGTCTGCGCATCCTCAAAAACAACCTAATCTGCCTAACATTTTGTCCTTCCTGGCCTAGAGATGGATGTAGAGTAATGCCTGTTTCAGGCATTACTCGCTATATTGTCCAGTACAGGCTTCTTTTTTCTCTCCCACAGTCTGAGCTGGTGTCCAGAGGGTCAGTAAACTCTCACTTGACCCCCTTCCTTCTTAACCAGGGTTCAATGGACAGAGTGACTGAGGGAACTCGATGAGAGTCTATTTCATCAAGGAACTTCAAACCTCTGATTGTTAGGTAGCCCTGTATATTTAACATAGCACTTCCCTGCTGTAATACCCATTTGTAGGTTTCAATGGAAAAGATGTTCTACCTGTTTCTGTGATTGGTCTTATTCAGAGTTTGGCAAATTTCTTCCTCTTTGAAGCCATTGTTTTAAAGCAGAAATTAGATGTGCCATCCTGCAGACATCACTGCTAATTCTGTACAGCCTAAGAATTTTTTGAGGTGGCAACATAGCTTTTGTAAAAAGAAATTTGTAGTCTCAGAGGTTGGGATTACTTTCAAGCTGCCATACCAGACACAATTACAGCCCATTACATAACAAACATTGGGAGAAAAGTTGAAGCCTGCAGCCCACGGTGGAGATGCTCTGCTGCCAGGATGACGGACATGATGTAAGACCAGGCTGCAGAGTGCTGTGGCCTTGTATTTCCCTAAAGCTTTTATGTCAGTTGTCCCTGATAAAAAAACCCAAACAAAAACCCAAAAGAGCAACCCTGCTGCAAGAATGGGAAAGGGGGGAATCAGAGTTCAGGTCTCAGATTCACAGCATGTCCAACAGTGCCTTCTTGCAGCTCTTTCCAATGGAGCCAAGGACGTGGCCCTGGGGGAAGCAGGTGCCAGCAGTCATGGTGCAAGGAACATTTTATGAGGCCAGCAGGAGTTATGATGCAAGCAGGAGTTACAATGATAGCCCTAGAAGACATGTGGTGGTTCAAAGGAACCAGGAGAGGGTGATAGGCAGGGGACAGAGCCCATGCCACGGTTCCTGCCAGCTCTTGAGGACCAGATCTCCTCCTGCCTGCAAAGCTGAGCCTTACACCCTGCCAGAGAAGAACTAGGCAGACTGTGTATGAAATCCCAGGGAGATGGGGTCAAAAGTTTAACTTTCTACCCTCACTGCTTACCTAGTCACACAAAACTTCAGTTATTTCAGGAGTGAGGACTGAAGGTAGCTTTAAAGCTGTCTTCTGCCGATTTTGCTGCAGGGGTCCCCTTTGCTGTCAAGTTCAGTTAACATTTGTTTAAACAAGAGATGTAGATACCTGATAAGTGGCAGCACCTGGCTTAAAGATGCATTATGGACAGCAGAGAGTAAACAGAACAGCTATAAGGTTCCAGTGTGCAGAGGTCAAGACAACATCTGTTTTGCCTCGTGTACATATTCATACATAGTTTTCTGTTCTAGAAGTCACTCAAGCATCTAATAACTTCCTGCTCCAGGTGATGTTTCAGCAAATTGTTTTCCCGCTCCAGTTCAGTCAGGATTTTTCTAGCTTTGGCAAAATGGCTAAAATACCTACAGATTCCACATGCCACCCTGGCTTAATTGCAGTGTCACAAGTCTTGGGCTGGGAGCCAGCAACAAACAAGTTCAGCCAGGCAGGGAGGGGATGGATGAGGAGCCAGCAGTTCAAAAAGGGGATGCTGAACTGGTGCTGCTGTCAAATACTCAAGAGCTGAAGGTTGGCTGGCCACCCTTTCCACTGCTGTGTTTTATAGTAATTACATAGCCTGGTAGTTTTCAGCCTTAATGCCATGCCTTAGTCTGTGGTTATGGATGCAAGCTGCAAAGCCACCTTTTACTTTCAAGACTACCAAACCAAATGGTATATCTGACATGTAGCAGTGCCTCACATATCCATTTTCACTCATTTAAATTGGGAGTTTTGGGTAAGGTCATGAGTTAGGCACAGAGATCTTGGATTCAGCCTCCTCTTAGGCCAAAATGTTGCCATTTTGTTCCAACAAGCACTTAAGTCATTAGTGTTATTTAAACCAAAACCATTTATTATTCTGTAGATAATGACTTTACATTCTGTTTCTAAAAATTAATAATTGAACAAGGGTCTCTAATACCATATTTTAGTATTTGTGTTGCAGTAGCAGCTAAAAACCCACCAAGATCAGGGCTCCCTTGTGCTGAATAAAGATGCAGTGAAAAACAGATTGTAGATAAGAAACATACATTGTAAATAATTAACACCAGAGGAAAAAAAAATTGCAATAATTTGATCCATCCTTCTGTCACACATTTTTTCTTATTCGTCTTCTATATCATCTCAAACTCACACTCATCTAGCTCTGTTTTGCAATAGGGCTTTTACATCTTACCCAGTTTTTTTTCTTTTTTCAATGCTAAAAGAAAAGTAGGTGCAGTGGAAAATACTATGAAGAATGCACATTTTTGAGCATGTAGGCTTCAGTAAACTCTTGAACAATGTTGCAGATACCAACTGACTTATATGAGACATAACTTTTTGTGTGCAGTGTTATCTCTCTTTTGGTTGCAGTATTTCCTTCTGCAGTACTGAAATACTTTAATCTTCCTCCAGTTTGGCAGTTGGTTTATGAAATGTTTATTCATTTTCTTTGCATTTGGGATGGAGCTGAAATTAGCACGTCCATTTTCTTGTTTAAACAAGAGAAACTTCAGTGTAAATAACATCTCGTCACACAAATGCGTTTTTGTCCTTTCACTGATGTCAGAACAAAATGAAGGATGATATTTGTGAGGAAAACAAAACCAACCCAAATCTCTTTCCTAAAGCCAACAGAGGGAGCACAAACCTTTGCGTTTTTGTGAGACTTTTAAAAAATAGGAGGTTGGGTCTACCATAACTTACTTTTCCAGTGAGAGCATGGCAGGTTTAAAAGCTGTGGAAATACTTTAAGTCTTAGAAACTTCTTCCATTGACTGCTACAATTTGCACAGATTTGGGATTTATCTAGCTGTCTTCAGTGTGTTCCTGCTGCACTTTCTTTATTATTCTTGTCATTCAACCTCTTGACTTTCCATAGATTTTTTCATATACAGACGTAAAATGTACCTTCCTCTCTCCCTTCTTATCAACCTTTGGCCAACCTTACTGCTGCTGTGGTGTTGCCCTGCAGCCCAAAAAGCTCTACTCCCTCCTTCTGTGGAGTGACTCACGCCACAGCTGGGACTAGGTTTCTACCACAGCTTGTTGTGCAATGTCTCTTGAAAATTCAGGTAAAAATATAATCTGATAAAAATGAAGGCTTGCATACTCTGCAAAGAGACATGAAAAGGGTCCATTTCCTCCTCTGACTGCAGGAGCATTTATCATTTCACCCTGTTTTTACTGATGAAAAAGCACCATCTACGTTCATAAAGGGACACCTGGGGTATTTTGGGGTGGTGTCTTAGGGCTGCTGAAGGACAATGGGCCAGGTTCTCCAGTGATGTATGTTAGCATAACTGTAATTCAGTGAAACTCACAGAAATGAGATGGTAAAATTGTTGTCACTTACATTTGAGCTTGGATGTCCTTCCAGAAGACATGCTCCAGTTCCAGCACAGCTTGTTCAGAAGGATGTAGGTGGGTGGATGTCTGTGATACCCTGACTGCAGGACAGACGTGCAGCTGACAGTCATTCTCTGTGGTGCAGGTGACCTCCCACCCCTTCTTACCTGGTGTTTGAGTCAGGCAGACCTCCTCATGCACCAGGGGGTTGTGCAATGCATGGCTGTGTGGTTTACCATGAGACATTGCCTCTTTTTCCACAGTTGTGCAAGGTTCAGGCCTCTATCTATTCAGACATTTAAAACAAGTGACCAGATGCTGCAGGCTTACAAAAGCACTACACATAGCCAGCTGTGCCATATAAATCTTAGACTTCTTTTTTTTTATCATCAAGCTGTGGTTTGTTTGTGGTGTCTCATTTTTCCATCAGCTAGACATTCCTGTCCGTGCTTCCCATTTATTTGTTGGGATCACATAAAAACGTAGCTTTATTTATGCGTATGCTCTAATCCAGAACATAAACTGCTGCAGCCGACTCATCGTGTATTGTCTGAGGGAATGCACATCGTAAAGCGCACACGTCACACCAAGAGCTTTCTTATAACTCTGTGCAGTCCTTTTAACTGTATCTCTGCTTTGGCCATCTGTTCTTTAATATTTTAATGAATATTTCACACTTATCGCTGCTTTTGTTTGAGGATCTCTCGCTTTTTTTCAGAGGTGACTATTGTTATTATCTCTGTGTTTCAAACAGTGTAACTGAGGCACAGACAAGTTGGGTGACTTGCCAAGGTGATGTGTTTGGCAAGTGTGAGAATGAGACTTGCCCCTTCAGCTTTCTCATTCCTACTCCTCGTTGCTGTTCTGTGCAGTTGGAAGTGTGGTTTGGGGTCAGCCTGCAGAAATAAGTCATATTGTCCAACTGGTTCTTTGACCTTGCCCCAAATGTTATCATTTGAGTTAAACAAATATTCTCTAGTTTGGCTACCAGCATGTCACAGTCTCTGGATATGCTACAAAAACCTTGGCAGATTTCAGCTCCTGAAAATGCTACTTGGAGAATTTTTTGTTAAAATTCTCCAAGTAGTTCAAGTCCAGTGCTGACGTTTTCCAAGGGCTCAGGTTTAACACTAAGCACAATTAGGTGATGTTTGGGGGTATTTTTGGATAGTTAATTGCCTACATGCCTGGACTGAAGCAGCTGTAGAACTGGGATAATGCTGAAAGGAAATATTTGTGACTTCAAATGAAATGCCTCAGTTGGACCCTTCTGATGGTTTGGTTGGTGTTTCCAGAGGCACCAAGGTGGCAGCTTTCCTGGATGGTGTTTAGGTGTTTTTGTTTACATGCAACACTCTGCAGGTAAAGACATCTTTACAAAAGCAACCATGTACGTGGCAGTCATGAGCACTGAACTGGAAGAAAATGGAATTAAATCAATGAATATATAGATTAGGAAAATTGCAAAACATTCCTGTACAATGGTTAGAAATGGGTTTTCAGAACAGCAGCTCTGGCTTTGAAAGCCTCTTCTAGGATAGCTGATAAAGTCAGTCAAGCTTCAGTTATCATCCCCTCAACAGATATAAGAAATAAAAATGGCATATCCCTAGTTATTCCTGCCAGGATCGGCCTGCTTTCTCCCTTAGCTTCAAAGCTACAGGGCTTTAAATAAAGATATAATGTGTATGCATCTCAAGGAAACAAAAGACTAAAGTTGTGCCCCCGCTCAACACCACTCTTAACTTGAGTGTCTTAAGATGATCCAAGCTTAATTAGCTCTAAATGGACTTGTGATAGTCCCCTGCTCTTCTCCCACCTTGGGTTGGTCATGACTATGTGAACCTTGAGGACAGGTTTGATGGGCCTTTGAGCAACCTAGTCTCAGGAAAGATTTCCCTGCTCTGGACGGGGATTGGAATAAGATGATCTTCCAACCCAAAGCATTCTATCAGCATTCTGTCAGCATTCTATCTTTCTATGATTTGCAGAAGTCCTGTTGCCTTTGGACACAGCCAGTGGCCCCCTGATAAAACGGAAGTGATTTGGAGATAGGGATCAATAGCTCAAGGCTGCTGCCCATCACAAATTCTGTGAATTAAGAGTGGTAGGTGTTGGAAGTGAACATATTACAAACAGTTACAGCTGAAATTTTTCCACACATTTATGAGCATTTGCAAGGCAGTTTTGTGGAATAAACAAGTAAATAGCAGCATGGAGTGCTATTTCTAGAGAATTTACCAATTGGAGAAGGACCAAAACCTGCAGAGAAGTTGCTTTGTGATAAGATAACCACTTCAAGTCTGGTGGGTCCTCCCCTGCCAGTGTGCAGCCATTCAATTAATAAAGGTTCTCTGCTAGAGATTAACTGTTTTGATCTGTACATCCATCCAGCAAAGAGATGGTCTTGGTAGTGTTCACCTGATGGGTGGCCCAAGATAAATGTGCTCTCTGTGTTATTTTAACAGTCCCTCTTCATGAGTCAGTGCCCTGGCATCTGCTCCCAAACTGTTCCCATCCTGTTCAGAAAACTGACCTGCATATAGATTGGTCTTAATGATCAAATGTTTAAAAATTCATTGCACAAGAACAGCTGAAAGCAGTTGATTGGTTTGAACTTTATTGTATGCACCTCGATTCCCAGATCTGCAGTAAAGGGGAAGGTCAGCTGGTAAACATTTGAGCATTTAAAAATAAAAAGGGATGGATTTCCCGCTACTCAGGCCTTTTATGTTCAACCTCAGTACAGACCTGGATGTACTGAGGTATTTCTCATGTGTATGATTTAAATCCACCTGGACACTGTGGGCCACATCTTCCCTCAGCTGGTGTAAATCAGCATAGTCCCTTTGAAGTTAATGAAGAAAAGCCAACTTTGCACCAGCTGAGGATCTGGCCCAGTGTTACTGTAACTTATTATTTCAAGAATCCACAGATATTCCTGAGAAATAGCAGAGTATTTAGAAAGACAAAGTTCCTGACCTGATTATTCTAAAAGCACAGCCTTTCAAGACATTAATTGCCCCAAATTCCCTGTGACAAGCAGAGCTGGAAATCTCAGTATGGGGTCAAACTTAAAGTTATACATAAGGGCTCAGATGGAATAATATACCAAGAGAAATCAAAATGTTAATATGCTCCCCTCTTCTTGTCCTTCTTTATTGTATTTTAGACATAATCTTCAAATATATTTTAATTTTTACTCTGATTATAATATTGAAAAATCAAAACCATTTTTATTCAGTGTCATTAAATGGTGGCAGAGTGCAAAAAGTAACAAGTACTATCTTCTTTTTATCAAAGTACTTGCCATACTTGAGAATTTGAGTAAGAGCAAATCTGTCATAAATCAGATTTTTAGGTAGATTGCATATGAAAATTTTGTATGGATACACGATCAAGGAGCCAATCCCAGGAACATTAGGAGGGCAGTAACAGCGATGGAAAGAGAATTTGCCTTTTGGGAATCCGTTTGTTTTTCCTTGATTTGCCTTCACTGTAGGTGGGAGATACCCAGCATTACCTGACCAGAGGAGGTGGCTGTGTGATAGCAAATTGCTCAGTGCTGCTGTGAATCAGTAAATAAATACAATGTGTTCTCTGAAGACATCTGCAGTTTGTCAGGATAATTGGTCCAGGAGCATTAGGTGATGCCCATTACTCCCTCTTTGATCCCGCTGCCCTGGTGTGCATTTTTCTCTTAAGTCATGGGAACAAGCCTTAATCACAGGCACTCCTTAGGACACCACAGTCGTGGCACCATGTCCATGAGGACAGAGGGATCTGCCCCAAAAGGGGTAATTCCCAGAGTGCTCTCCTGCTTTGGCCGTGGGGAACATGCACCTCTCCATGCACATGCAGGGGAAGGTATGGCATCAGTCCTTAGAGGCTCCTGAACACCAAAATTCCTCACCCCCATTTCAGCTCTTCCAGCAGGATTTCACCAACAGCAGGCACAAGACTTTCACTAACCCCACTCCCAAGCAATGCTTGGGAGAAAATTTCTTAACTTTTTGTCTGCAAAGTCCAGGTCAGTTCTTACCAGCTTGAGCCCTAGTATTTATTATTCCTGTCTTCCAACAAATATGTAAAATTCACTTTAGTTTAAATCATTCAAGCATGGCAACTCTAATAATGATGTTTTAATAGCGTCTACAGTGCTAAAGTTTGTTGAAATCTGATATCTGAGGCTAGCTAATATAAGCAGTATCATCCTCTTTTTAATAAAACTGTTACTCTAATAGGGAACTCAGTTGTACTTTACTGATAAAGACTAATGATTTTAAACATGACTTTTTCCTCCTGTATTTGTGATTTCCATTTCAACCAAGATTACTCTGTTGTTTCAGCACACAAGCAGTAATGTTCTGCCATCTAAGTACATTTTGTTCACCTCAGAGAATTTAGGTAACTAATTATCCAGAACTACTGAGGCGGTTACTGTTTGCTTCCTGTTCTATTGCATAGCAATATAAGTTTTCTGTAATGGAACAAAAATAATCCAAATTCTTTGCTCTGTATACCAAAAGCTGCCTTTTAAAATGCTTGGTTCTGTTGCCTGCAAATTTTTTTGTAATGAGGACTCTGGATCAGCTTAACAAGGTTAACATTGTTTTGGGGGTTGCAGATGTGGACTTTACATAGTTTTTAATGAAATCAAGCCCAAAAGAGGCTCAATAAACAAATGACAATGTTTGGAAAAGAGAGGAACTCATTTCCTTTGATAGGGTGCAGGGAATTTAACCAATCTGTGTTTATAATTACTGTCTGGTTTAGTTAGTGCGAAAGAATCTACTTGTTACCAATTTATAAATAAACAAACTAGACCTGCTTTTTTTCCCCATTCTGCAGCAGTCTTCTTAGAGTTTATTTTCTTTTTATTTGACTACAGAGCACTTACTGTACGTTTAATACTCAAATTGTTTGGGTTTTTGGTTTTTGGTTTTTTTTTTTTGGTCTCCTTTAAATATATACCACTACTTCTGAAATTCTGGACTGTTTGGCAAAATTTGCACCTTGTCATTATATTTTTTATGAAATACTTTTACTCTATCAAAACTATCATTGTTAGTTAAAAATAGTCAGGGGGGTGGAGGGGTGGGAGGGGAGAAATCTGTTGTCCACATTTTGATCCTTGGTAATTTACCAAAGATATCATTTTTCTTGGCAGTCTTCTGTATAGGCTAAGTTGCTACTGCTTAGTTAATTGTAAACCAAAATCAAATTAACAGTCTTTGAAGGTTTTGGCTGCTACAAATGAGGAATTTTAAGCAAATTAAAAATTCAACATTTGGACTGCATAAAATGACACAATTTGCTGTTGTGGAAATTAGAAGTCTAAATTTTCAATTGCACAGAGTTGCAGGCACTTTAATAGATCTAATTTTTGTATAGCTCTTTGAATCTGTATTCATGACTCATTATTCCTTTTTCTTTTTAATTCTTTCTATGAAATATGCAGATTTCATTTAAAAATCTTTCTATTTATTTGGAAATGAAGGTTCAGTTCAACTTTGCATCAGCCATAATTAGCCTTAAGATATTTTTTTTTCGTTTATATGGAAGTAAGTAATTAAAATTGCAATTTCTTGCTCTCTAACAGCAGTCACAGAGGTACAGCATTATTTAGCAAGTGACTGGTTTTGTTCCCTTGCATAACTCTATGTTTTCATGATGTTGTGAATTCTTTGTAGTCATAACCAGGTTTTTCTAACTGGGATGTGAGTTTACCTTTGTTTTGGAAATTGCATAAATCTATCAGGAAATTCTGAAAAATCAATAAACTAATTTTATCGTTGGAGATATGTAAAGCAGTAAGCACTTTCCAGATGTGGCTGGGGATAGAAGCAAAGAAAACTGCTCTGTTCTAGGAGAGGAAAAACTGTTGACATTTCTTTGAAGTATAATCTCTTTTGTTTATTTGGGTTTTAATAGCTTCCAGCAGTTAGCTGCATATTTTTAAACTGATGTTGCTTGCATACTTATTTTCTAAGGTTTGTGAGTGGCATTCATTGACTGCCATATGTTTAAAGGCTAACCTGGATGTTGATGAATGAATGAGATTGATGAGGAGAAGGGAGTTTTAACTAAAGATGAACTCAAGCTAAAATTCTCGATCCACACATTACCTGAACTCTGAAGGTATTTGAAATTCAAACAGCCAAGGCTGGATTTCACAAAGGTTTATTTCATTTCTGACTTCATTGCTACTTATTCAGGATTCTGGCTGCTTAGCAAGAATTAAAATACCTAGGTAGGAAGTCTAACACTTTCAGTCCAATGTTATAAATCACCATTTTTCTCCAAGCAGAAATTCTCCCTGACAAAAATTACCTGGAAAGTAGCCAGTTGTATAGAGCCATGGGACTTTTATGCCACTGTACTTTCCTAAAGGTGTCTTATCAAACACATGTCCTTGGCCTTCCCTCCACCCTGGACTAGGGAGCATTTCCAATTGGAATCTGGATGCTGCTCATTGATTCATTCATGACTTTAACTAGGATCTTAAAATAATGTTCACACTTCTCTGTGCCCAAATTACTAGAATATTATACAAGAAGTACTTTGTTGATAGATCATTGGAGAGTAGGATTTGTGAATAAAACCTTTCTCTGACATCTTGTGCTTTGGTGGAGCATGAGGCTTTTTTGGCTAATACAAAAAAATATTTTAGCTGTTTAACTCCACGGGTTTTGGTGTGAAATAGGTGCCTATGAATTTTTTGGAAGGATGGACCTTGCAGTCCAGCACCTACCTGGGTGAATGGGAAGCTTCCTACTCTGGATGAGGCCCATTGTCTCCACCTCCATTAGCCCATCTGTAAAATGGGAGTAGAAATACCTATCTAAATCCATAATGAGATTTCAAACTACTGGTCTGGAAAGTGCTACAGAAGTGTGAAACCCTAATGAAGAGGAGAGCAATTATTCCAAATGTATCAATTTGCAGTGTAAGAGTTTTTAAAGAAGTTATTATGATTTCTTAGTATAAATGTACCTATTCAGAAGAATGGCTTTACAAATCATTTATTACTGTAATAACAGCTATTTTGAGCTGAGATATCAGGGTGCAATGCAAAGCCCAATAAAGTCAGTGGAAAGATTCCTACAGATGCTAGTGCATTTTATGTCTGTCTTTAAGCACATGCTTAATATTAAAGTCAAGGAGACTTAAGTGTCTACCAGAAGTTAAGTATTGAAACAGGCCCTAGTCCTTTGTCTCATAATGGGCAAAAATGCTTCTTGAATGAGGCTTCTTAAGGAAAAGTAAATCAACCACCCCAAAATTTTCACTTCTTGAGCATGAATCTCTGGTGCACAAGGTAAATACTCTCCCTGCTGGGAGTACAAGCATGGAGCTGGCATTGTACCTTGTAACTTATTGGCCCAGCAAATATGTGCAGCATATTAAATATTAAATGGGTTATTAAAAAATATTCATGTGACGAGCAAATTTAACACACAAATCATTAGAGCTGGTCTAAGTGGCTGAAAAGGGATTGACATTGAAAAATGAAAACTATTTTGGAAAGTAAGTGGAAACTTAACAAAACCTCAAAACACAACTCTATATGAGCTCTTGACATTTCCTAATGATTTATGTAGCATACTGTATGAGAATACAATTTAATTTGACTTCAGATGCACTGTTGGCTGTTGCCAAACTCCAACAAACATTAAGAATTTCAGATTGAGAGCAGCTTATATTTTTTCTATAAAAATAAATAAAATTGAAACAAACTTCTCACTTCTCAAACCAAATCAATTTTTTTTTATTATTTAGAAGGATGTGATTGGCTATGAAATGTTTTGTGTGGAAACATATATAATTTATATAATTTCAGTGCCGCATTTCAAGAAAGTTTGTAAATGTTCTATGTACTTTAAAAGTACAAACACTAATTGTGTCTGGTTTGATACATTTTAATGGTCTTGGAGTTCTACAAATTAATGGTCAGGAAGCTTTGCAAATTAACTTCATTTGGTTTCTGGGTTGAAATTCATCACTAAACAATGCTCCATACATATTAGTAATAAAATTATTCCAAATGATGCTACTTGAACAGTTGCTCTAGCTACATATTAAGATTTGCTCTGTTTTTCATGTGTTTTCCATCAAGGAAGTCTGTGGTTACCTTCCTGATTCTGCTGGACTGGAAAAACATAGCTAATATGGTGTGATCTGGAGAAAGCTTTGATGCAGGGGCTTTACAAATAAACCTCCAGATGCCATATGGTTTACATTCATCTCTCAATTTATTTCCTATAAATGTCTATTGAATATTCCATTGAACCAACATATGTGAAACTAGAGCTGGAAAAGAGAGTGAGGTATAGAATGCTTTGTGGCAGCATGTGATTATCATATTTCTTTTCCAATATTGCTACCAGCCTTAAACACACGGTAAATTAGTCAAATGCCAAAGTTCTCAGAGTTAGGGTGGAAAATAAAGAAACAATATTTTAAACCTAACAAAAACAAACACTTCTCTCTCGCATGTTGTAATGTATCTCTCACACTAGAGCTGGTTCTCCTCTGCAGTAAAGCTGACTTGTGTGTTTGGTTTCTGTCACTAGAAAATTAAAGTCCAGGGGAACTCTATGGGAAAGAAAATGCTGTTAAAACTTTGCAAAGGAAAAACAAATTAAGGATAAGAAGGTTAGATGTATATTTGGGCTTGATTAACTAATACTGTATATAGAGCTTTCCACCCTTCTTAGTTTCTCTTCTTTCTGAAGTCCAGCAGCATAACTTAAACATGTCAGAGTAGCACATCTCAGTCAATGGGCCTTTCTTAGGGCTGCATTTGCTCAAAAAGAGCTCCACTTCTCCAAAGGTTCCTCATGGTAGAGGTTACATCCCCAAAAAGAATTCTCCATGTACTATTTGGAGCTTCTCTCAGCTCTGTGAGCCTCCATGCATAAGTCCCCCAGCCCCTGCTCCGGGCACTTGGCTATTGGAAGTTACGTCTGAAAATTAGGAGAAAGACCCCATTTGGGTACAGATGAGGAAAAAAGCTTCCATTGAGATGGACTAATTTGTTTTACAGAGCTAAACTTTTCCATAACCCAGCTTTAACGAACTTACCAGCTCGGACTTTGAGTTTATGTTGATCAAAGGAGCATATTTCTGTGCAGCTTATAGAGGAGCTTCCCTCTCCCTCCAAGACAAGTTGGTTTGCATTTATCCATGCTTCTGTCTGAGACAGAATGCAAATTTCTCACCTACCCAGACTGTCTACATAAGGCTAAAAACCCACTTAAGACCTGCTTATGCCTTACCAAGCTTATTAGCTCAAATACCATAGGCAGGAAATCTTTCCCCTTAAACTCATTTCAACTAAGAATTTATCTGGAGGAGTCAGTACTGCATCTAGTCTGTGCTGGTCCTCTATGTGTAATTTTATTTTAGCCAAGAAACCTTGAATAAGTGAATCTTCAGATCACTGACCAACATATTAGAAAATTACTGTTATTCATCTGTCTTTATGATACCAGATTGAAAAGCTCCAGTCAGCAGCAGAAAGTCCTATTCATTGCAGCTGAAAACCAGGCTTCATTACAATGTGAGTTCCATAAATAGCAAAAACAGTTAGGAAAGCAACCAAATTCACAGATGAAAAATAAGGTAACTAAATTTTTTACTCCATGCATCATCCTCTTATGTTCCACTGAGACTAGGGCTGGGAAATCCTATATTTAACATACTAAACGTTGATGTCTTCCACAGGGATACTACTCAGGTATGTTTGATTGAAGAGATGAATGGAAAAAAATCTCTTTGTTTATCCTCAGCTAAAAAAGATGTTAGAGACACTTTTCATGTATTTTCCATGTTGTTGTTGTTGTTGTTGTTGTTATTATTATTATTATTGCAAGGCAGAAACTGCCAGATGCTGCTGGGCAGAAATCTTTAGAGTTTCCTTTGAGAAATAAGATATTGGATTATTAAAATTAAAAAGGCCAGAAAATTAAACTCCCACATAGTCACAATGGCCATGCACAGGTTCTGACAAGAGTATTGAATTGCTAAGAAATTTGTCAAAACAACTTGCATGTAAGAGAAAAACAAACTGCTGGCAAGCAAATTATATTATATACCAGTGTGGAAATATCAGTCCCTTCCTATTCAACTCCAAGAGCAATAAAAAAGGACTTTTTACTGTTGTCATGTACAGTAAATGTAATAATTTTCATTTTTGTGAAGTGTTATCATTTCAACTAAATTTCCTCAGTGACTCACCAGTTTCTTTTCTTGGCAGTTGGTTACTACACTGTCCTCTTGGACTAAAAAAAAAAAAATAAAGCTTTCAGTGTAGGATAGGATGGAGATTTTTCAATGTAGTAAGTAAAAAAACAACAATTTTGACTTATCTTTACATGTCCCATAAGTTTTTATAGGAATGAAGTAGGGCTGTGAGGTGGTGAGCCCTCTTGATCCCACCTGCTAGCTTCCCTGTTTTCCCTGTTCTCTCCCTTCAAGATCTCATCTTGGACAGCCTTTCCTTTTACTTTTTCCTTTAGTTGTTAAAGTATTGAATAGCTCCCAAATAGACCAGCAGCATGACATGCTATATTTTCAAAATACTCTCTTACTAAGTACCAAAGGACTCCTGGAAAAAGCACATCAAAACCCAAGGATTCAAACCCAAGTCTTCTCTTCCTTTGGCTTCCTATCTCCCAGCCTCATGATCCCACATGGCCTCTTGGCAGACAAGTTTAATTCAACTCCAAAATGTTCCTTGTCTGCTCCCTACCTTTCCAGCTCCAGATGTCTGGGTAGCAAACCTATTTAAAAATCTGTTTGCCCTCACCCCTATTTTCTTCCTAAAGCAAATTCCTGCTGCAGTTCCCATGCACTGAGCAGCTGTGAATGAGAAACCATCCCAAAAATTTGGATGGAGCCATAGATTTTATGCTGGTGTCCCCAGGTGAGTGAGGAGGGTGACAAGTCACAATGACATGGCTCTGCTTGCTTCACCCCAATGGAGATGCCTTGCACTGACAAGGGGGTTGTGCCCAGTTCTGGTGTGTCTCCTGAAATCCACTTCAGGCCTGAAGGCACAACCAAGCAAAGTGGGTTAGAGCATTATAAATGAAGCTTACAGTTTCCACAAAAAGCCCATGTTTGTGCCCAAAGCAGTGCAGCTCAGGGTTTTTTTTGCACTCATGCAGTATTGGGCAGGATGTGACCAGGAGACAGCACTGAAGTGATGTGATAGAAAGGCTGTGCATGTGGAACAACAACCATAGATAATGCTACTAAAAGCAAGGCTTTCTTATCAAACTAAGCTTAAACAAGTCTGACTTGTGCAGAGCCCCGAGGTCATGCTGGCCTTCAGCGTGGGTGATCTTTACCTCTCCCACGATCAACCCTGCTGCTCTTCTTGGCCAGGAGTCTCTCTCCATCACTGTGAAGTTTCCAGGGCAGAAGTGCTCTGGCATTTCCTGAGCTGTCGCTCGGTTTCAGCGGCGCTGCAGCTGTTGTACCTCGTTTTGTACCTCCTAGGGCTCAGTCATGTGTCTGCTGCTTAGAAATAGTTACATGGGTTATAAATGCTTTCTTACATTCTTCCACAATGCTCAGCCATGTCCTCATATTCAGCTGGTATAATAAAGCCATTCTAGGTATTTTCTCGTACACATTCAAGGTTTTCAGACACATTCTTCTACGATGGCTCTGCTGCTTTGTCCTAGATGGAGTCTGCCAAACATCGCTTCCCAGAATGATCTTATTCACCAGAAGCATCATGGAACAAACTCTCCAGCCTGCTAGGAACTGGGCACTCACATGGAGAGTTTCCTTAGACATTGTCAAGGAAAAACATCCCGGGATCATTCTGCACAGTACCCATTAGACACACAGCTACGGGAAGAGCCTCTTTGGTTGCTTCAGCCCTTAGGAATGGGAATGGTGAGCACAGAGATGTCTCCAGCCTCTCAGAGCCATGGAGAAAGGTGGCTCTGTGCCCAAGGCAGAGATCTGGGGAGAGAAAGGAGCAGTCTCTCTCTTGACACTAGGCAGATGGGGTGGAAGAAACAGAATTATTTTCTGCTAAGCTTGCAAAACAGGGAATTCAGCCAGGATTTACACTCTTACCTGCCTCTTCCATCACTTAGCCTGGCACTTTACTCTCTAAATCCCAACTAGCTGTTGCTTAAGAGTAGAAGCACTGAAATTCAGACTACGTTAAGCCTCTCAAAGTTTAGCACATCCTAAAGTTGTCAGATTTCCCAGAGTTTGTCAGTCCAGGGTCCACCTTCTGCAGGTACTCGTTTCCACAAGTCACATTTCTTCTGCTCATCTGTTCTGTGGAGCCAGCTGTGAAATATTAGACAATGGCAGATGGAAAAAGGTAAAAGGAAGGGAGATGATGGTCATAGCCATGTCCACCAAAACTCTTGTTTTCAGTTTTAATTCATTACACAGCTGATGCAATATCTCCTTCTGGGCTTCTGGGATTACAGAGGGCTTTTTCACTTTTGTGAAGCTCAAGCTGAAGTTAATTGACTATCACAACCTGGTTTTCTGTCTACTCTGCTAAATCTTCCTTGCCTTCCATGATTCCAAGCTTTAACAAATAACTAGTCCATGAAAAATTGGTCACTGCAGGAGAAGGGAGGAAGCCTGTACACTTTGAAGCAATATTTATGCTGAAAGGGGGGACGTGCTCTGAGAGCACTGTGAATTCATCTGTACAGGATGATTCATGCTCAGAACATGGTTCTAGCCACTAACTGACAGGGAAAATACCAGAACTTTAACTATATCTAGTAGCAATTTTGGGGGAGGAAGGTAGGAAGTGGAAGGAATGAATGTTCTTGATTAATTAAAAGAATTAATTCTTCTCCCATCTTGAAAGGAAGAGTCTGAGTGTTTCCCTTCAAGGCTATGGTTCCTGAGTAGAGCTCACTTTGTAGTCCAAATTGAATTGTCTGTCTTCCTGAAAATGGTAGGATTTAGATGACAGCTCCTATCAACTGCCTAATTCTTGGCATCTCTTGAGCTCTATCCTGATGGATTTAAGTAGAACCACAAACGTAGCCTCAGTGTTGTAGGTTCTGCTCTATGGCAGAGCACCCATATCTGTGCAACAGTAGACACCTAAATATGTTTTGTAGGGGGATTTGGGTCTGTGCCAGTAGATTCTGCTAAGAAAGCCGACAGCACAAAACTCTTCACAAGGTAAAACAGAGCCTCCTCTTCCTCTTGCAGGCATTTCCAATGACCAGTACAGGCAAGAGACAGAGCCAAAGTCTCACTTAGTGTTCACATCAAGTCAAACTGAACCACTGTGATGGACTCACTCACGGGGGATTTGTAAAAGTGCTAAGTCTTCTGTAGTTGCATTTTCATTTCAGTACTAATTGAAGGGAAGGGATAACACTTGGTCAGCAGAAACAGGAGTTGTCTCCCTGAACACACAGCCAGACAGATCTGATGAGGAGGACACGATATATTTATACAGACCTTTTTCAAAGTGGAACCACACTTTAAATATTGATTTTCACTGGCATACAAAACGCTGATATCTACAGTCAATTATGTCACTGCTTTATTATTTTATTTTTTAAATAGATTTTCTACATGACAGGGTAGATCCTTAGTTCTCAGCCAAAAGAACCATCTCAGTAACATGCAATGAACTGTGGGTTTGACTGAAGTCCAGCTGGAGCATAAATTTCAAATCCAATTAATTGTAAGCAATATCTTTAAGGCATTTGAAGAACTGTATCTTGCTTAAAATTTTCTAGTCTGTAATACATATACATTATATACAATAGTGCATATTTATATATACACACGGGAGACATAGATATATGTATATATCCACCAGTTACAGTACTATATACAAAATTTTTGAACTTGAATGAAAACTTTTGTGAGTTTTAGGAAAGTGTATTAGACTGTGCCTGCTCACATGATAAACACATGATATGGCAGTTATATAGTTCAAGTGTTCTGTACTCCCAGTATTCATCTAATATTTTATAACTAGCATAAAACATCCTGTTATAGGGTTGGATTCAAATGTGCAAAATGGGATAAGTCAGGGCTACCCATGCCCATTCACTTTGAGCTGCTGGTAGTTGCCTCATGCAGTTTTGAATTCTACAGTATCAAAGACAAGACCTGCAGTGACAAAAAATTAACTGTTTTTTCTTTTGCTAAACTAACCCCACACCCTGTTGTCCCATGAGGCAAACACTACATACGAGGATTACTCCAGAAATTCTTGCCCCTCATACAGTCAGGCACAGGGACTCCATTGCCGTGGGACTGGGTAAGGAACCAAAGTCTCACAGCCAGACAAAATGCTTTAAACCCTCAGATTTAGGGCAGCATTGTGGCCACCACTGAGACTGGCAATGGCAGTATTGCCTTGCTGTGCCTTTAATTTCCTATCCATCAGTCTGGATTTCCAGTGCAATTTAGTTGCCTTTGTACCGAGATAAGCAATTTGTTTTATCTTTGCAAGAATGGTTGTCTCGGACTTCCCTACTAGTCATCCCAAGGGTGATGACACATTCATATGACATCTGAAACAATGTATGCGAGATTACCTGACCACAATTTATCGGGGAAGTGGATGAAAAATGCTTTCATTTAACTGATTAACATTTAATTAACATTGTTAATTAACATTGATTTTAACTTTTTCAGCTGAAGTGTAACACTTAACACTGACCTTAACTTTTAAAATCAAGGCTAGGTGCTAAGAAAGCTTGGAGAAAACCATGATTGATACTATGCATTATGATCTAGCTGTATGAGATCTGTGTTGAAGTTATGGAGTAATGTGCATTGTACCATATAAAAGTCTAATGATAGTTAATGTTAGTTAATTAAGATGAACACTGAATGGTATTACCCTGTCTCAGATGGGTATTAACATCGTATTAGAGTCTAACAAAATATTATTTTAGTTAAAACCACATATACTGACTCAGTCTAGATTCTCTCTGAAATGAATTCTGAATCCGATTAAACTGCCTCTTTCAAAACCATATGATGCTCCTGGATCTCAACACAGCAAATAGGAAAACAGGCATATAGTCTCATACAACAAATGGGTGTTATTTATTGAGTAAAAATAAAGACAAAACTTTATACTTATGTTCAGGAATTCTAGGACCATGGAGCAGAGATCTCCATTAGAGAAAAATACATTAGATTATTCTGCTCATAAGCTTAGCATGCTCCATTTTCAACTGATAAAGTTTTTCTTCTGCCTTTTCACATCCTCCCATCCTGAACTCCTCCTAATGAGCCGTTAATCCAGAACGACATTTCTACCAAGATGTATAAAAGACAGTTCCACCAAGATATATAAAAGCACTGCTCCAGATCCCAGCACAGCCCTGTGCATCCTCCCTGACCACAGAGCCACCAGGGTGCTCCTGCCTTGCCCCCCCACCACAACGGGGATGAACTGAGCACTTGGCTTTCTTAATCTCAGGTGTATTTAACTACAACAAGTTACAGCCCCTTGAAGTGGGCTCAAACCACTGATGGGTACATTATATACTACTGAGACAGATCAAAAAGGGCCACTGATCTCTATCCATTCCTGTGTTAGAGATGTCCCTGTACACACAAACAAGGGACACAGGTATGTATAGGATTTCTCCTTTCCTTGCACTCATCAGTGTAGTGCAGGGCATCAATTAGAGGTTCACAGTCTCAGGCAAAAAGCAGTATCTAAAGAGAAGAAATATGCAGAAATGCAAGAGTGCATATATCCTTTAAGCACATGAATATACATGTGGTATTAAATGTGAGAAGGATTTAAAGAGACCGTATTGTACCTTTAATTAGCAGGTGGTGCTTCTTAGCATTGTAAAAGAGATGAGCCCTGCTAAGTGATCTGGAGACGAGCATAATGACTTTAGTGCTCAGGTTATGAAGGGCATTTCTGTAAAGAGAGGAGTAGTATTAAACAGCCAAACTCTCCATACAGTCACATTTATTCTCCATAGCCTTATCAGCAGAGACAGGTGGTCACAGGTTGGTTGGGGCAGCTGTGGAAGTAAAGCAAGGACCAAATTTCCCAAAGAAAATTCATATTGCAAGAGCCTGTGGAAAGAGAGGTGTGAGAGGAGGAAGCAAATCCAGCAAAATTCTGGCTGGAGGAAAAGGGGAAAGCAAAGAGCAGCTTCATCAGGTCAGATTGTATTTGGAAAGGAAGTTGAGGTCCATGGATAACAGGCAAAACTTATTCCTTTCTGTTTTCCTTCTGAACAAGTCTCTATGTCTGATGATTTTTTCTTCAGTGCCCTTTACTTTTGTGGCCATTTCTGGCTTCTCTTTGACTCCAGACAGTTTAGGGTATGTTGCAAATTTTGCTGAAATATGTTTGGGGAAAAATGAAATTGCCATTACACTTCCAAGCATATTCTTAACTCCAAGATGAACAGGTGCTTTCTCCTGTGTAGTAGGTGGCAGAGAAAACTTTGTTTGTCCTTTCACAAAATTGAGAAAACCAGAGATTTATGTCTTGGCAGGAAGGTGACACCTCCAGCATCCTAAAATCTTTTTGCCACACAATGCCATCTACATTTTTCTCACCATGACCGTGTGGTGAAGACCAAAAGAAGCCTTTTATGGCTTTTTATGGATGTAACAGAGAATTTCAGAAACAGAAGTTGCATCAGTTTTGAATGTGTTTGTGTCAAGAGAAGCTTCACAGTGAGAAAAGGCAACAGATTCTAGAATGCACAAGAATTACAGCAATGTCCATATGAGGTCCTGTCAGCTCTTGCCTCCTCAGGTTGTCCTTTGGTGTGATTTTTGAATGGCACTGCACAGGACCCAGGTGCTGTGCTACAGAAGATAATATTCTGAGGGTAGCATCTGACCCCTCTGTGAGCTCCAAAGGCAATTGTGCTGGTAACTTTGCATTTGCCTGTGGGGCTCTCTCATAATTAGGCTATTCATGAGCTATGGGGGTTGCTTTCTACTTGTGAATGCTTTTATTCCTTTGACTTATCTTTGATTCCTAGGAATTTATGCACTTTTATTCACTTCAGGATCCAGTAATGTACAAATCTATTTTTAAGATCTGCAATATATGCATTTGCCCCATGGGATGCCTCCCTGGGCCCATATTTGTTTTTTGTGTGTAAATATACACAGTGGCCTCACTGCTGCTCACACATCAGAAGGGATCACACTGAGGTGACTGATTATGAATCAAAATTAAAACCACCAACTGGCATTAAAGGTCACATCTTTATTAGAATTATTTCTCCAAATACAATTAGCTGCACACCAATCTGTGGGGAGGAGGAATGGGGGGTTTCTGTGAGTCTGATCCAATCCTGACCCAGCTTACACCAACAGTGTGTCATTATCTTGAACAGAGTTTCTTTCAGCTCATGGTAGAAATACAACTCATCTTCCACAGCCTCACTTCTCCCAAGGGCAGCACAAACAAGGGAAAGAAGATATTAAGACTCTTGGTCTTAAGGAAACTAGGTTTGTTTTCTTTTTCTTTTCTCCCTCTGTTCTGTTTATAAGTGATTTCATTCCTTGCCCCATTGGGTGAAGTTCCAGCAGTACACTTGCTGTGGATGGGCTGCATCTCCATGGCAGTCACTCAATAACAGGGTGACAGGGTGATGCACTGAAGAGAGCAGGGAGAAAAAACCAAATCAGTGGGATTAGTTTGATGAGTTCAAGAGGTTATTTGTGCCAACAAGTTAACAGTAAGGCTTAGTCCCCAGGGGCTGCACGTAAACCATGGTAAATGAAACCTAACACGGAAATATGCATAAGAATTTGAAAAACAACCGAGCATCAACTTTAAAAAGTGAAGGGAAAGATCAAGTAGAAAAAAAATATGTAAGCCTTTCACTGGGGATGTGAAGCAGAAAGCACTGGTGAGCCCTTCCCTCAGTGAAGTGTAAGTGCAGCACAAGCACTGCTTCACCTGCCTCCAAAGTGACCAGCACTGGTTGCTCCCGGAGACAGTCTGATGTTGCACAGACCCTTGTGCAGATTATTTATGTTGCAGAAACAGGTTTGTTGAAGTTTATGTACATAATAATCTTTATTAGACCAACAGATGTGGTTATCTAGGGTCTTCTTCAGGGCTGAAACGGAAGCAGCAAACCTGCTTGTGTCCAAAAGCAGGTCAATGTTTTTAAAATATACCAATTGATCTAATAAAAGACATTACTTCTCCCAGCAAACCCTTCCTTGAGAACATTTATGGTAGCTCTTGTATTCCTGTAACTGAGGGCTTTAAACCATTTTAAAAACATTACACTAGATAGCATCACATCTTCTTTATTTGGAAGTTAATTATTATTTTTTATCATCTTTAAAATGTGAGGAAACACAATTGAATGGACTCTTAACCAAGATAAAATAGGATGTCTGGAAGAAAAATCAGTCCTGGACCTTCTCCTTAGCCACAGCCCTATCATATGAAGGGGTAAGCCAAATGTCTCTCCAGAAGGGAGTTTTTCTTTGTGCCTCAGGAGTTAATAGCATAATGAATGCATTCAGGGCCATATGATGAATTTGAAACTTTGTCCTCTGACTGGTGAAGATGAAGTAGCAAAAAACTGCCTGTACAGAATGGAGTGAAAGTTTGAGGTGTTCCTGATGTATAATTGCACTTCATTCTTAGATGAGAATTATGATGTTAATTTTAGAGGTTTAAAAAAAGAAGGAAACTTTAATTATCATACTTAATGGACACATATTGTTCAGTGATCTGCAGCTTTTCTAGATGCTCTGTCATTTCTGACATCTGAAGACAAAATACACTGTCTCTCTCCCAGAGAGACACAGATACACAGGTAAACACAAAATGAGATACAGGTACCAGGTTGCAATCTCTTCTAATCTGTTTACTGATAGAAGAAACAAAGGGAGGGAAAAGACTGGTTTTTTTTCAGGATGGTTTGGAATGACTTTTCAAGTTGGTTCCCGAAAAAAATATTTGCAAGCCTACATATGTTAACTGAGTCTGAGCAAGCGGCTTGGCTTTCAGTTACTCCTTATTGTCTGTCTGAATTCATCTTTCTAACCACAGGGCTCTTAAGTAATGCAATTCCCAAAGCTAAATGCACACACTGAGTGTCTGCAGATCCTTATAATGAGTGTTGCTACCATGTGCAATACCATGTAAACACCTTTCTTCCTCCAGTTTCTAGAAAAATAAAAAAGAAGGAGATAAAGTTCCTATTGGTACATTTTAAATGCAAGGAATGTGTCAAAAGTCTCCCGAGAAGTCAGGTTTCCTTTATGCCACAGCAGTGAAGAAGCAAAATGTGTTTTCTTTCTTTCACTTTGTCAGAATGCAGCGCTAAAGTCTGGGGGTCAGGACTGGTGTCAAATAAACAACTTTACTGTTTTGAATTTTTTAAAGGTTGAAGCTCCAGATAAAACAACTGCCGTTTGCACACAATATGCCCTGTGATCACATGACATGATTGATGATAAGTCAAAACAAATTTTGTTTATTCAGCTTTAAAGTGAATGTGGTGTTCAGATTTTTCTGCGGTTTTGAGTGTTATTAGACAAACAAGGTGCACATATGGGATGTAGTAAAGGTAGAGGCCTGTTTCACCAACAACGTGTTTCCTTTCAGCACTGCTGCGTCACCCGCAAAGCCACCCTGGGCTGGAGGCGTCTGGCCCTGTGGGGTGACCGCAGTGCTCTCAGAGCCTTGGCTGTGGTTTTGGCTGCCCTGCTCTCCCAGGAAGGCTGTGCACTAGGCCAGGAGGTCTTCCAGGCCTGGTGGACCCAGTAGGTGCAGCAAACATCAGGAAAAAAGGCAAAATGTTGCTTCTCTTACCGTGGTGCTCTGGCAGGCGCAGTGGTGTTGGAGCGTCTGCTGTGCTGAGTCACCATGTGAAACGTCCCTTCACCCCACAACCCTTCACCCCACAGCCCTTCAACCCCATGGCCACTGCTCTCACCTAGAACTGTGATATCATGTTTCCCACAGACCATCCCTCCTCTCCTCCCAGTCTGGATGCTGCCTAGGCACCATTTTGGAGCTCTCCTTTAAACCGAAGTTCTCTTCCAGGAGCTCTTTTCCAACAGGGCTGTGTTTTGCCACCCTTCCTCATGCTGAGTAGTCTCTTCCTCAGAGTAGGGTATAAAATCATGGACACATGGAAGTGAGTTAATTCAGCTTTTCATTGCCTCTCCTGGGGTGGGAGCCAGACCTCGTGGGACACCCCCATGTGATGAGATACCCCAAAGAGAGGCACAGCCGTGTTGTCTTTCTCCTTGTTGTAATTTGTATTTGTGTGCAAGAAGAGCAGGGAGGAGGCCATGGCACTTCGGATGGGAGGATTTTATTATGGTTTTACTACTGGGCTGAAATAGCAGGTTGAAAGTATGAAGCGAATAACCACCAAAGTGCACTGTTATTTCTCTGGTGTCTAAGAAGGCTGTGATATTTGTTTTCTTTGAAAAAATCAAACTTTCTTATGATTATGCTTGAAAATAGGAGCAAGCTAAACTTATATTTTTCAAAGAGGAAATCCAAGGTTTTTTTTTTCCTATAGCAGTAGAGTTCAGCTGAAAGCAACAATTGTTTTCAATTTTTCTTACAGGAAATATCATACCAATTCATTGGGAAAATACAAATGAGGTCATTTTTTCAAGAGACTAAAAGATTCCCTGGAGAAATATCAGTAATTTCCTAACACCACTATCGTTTATCCTTGGCCTTTCTTAAACATATTTTTCAAGAATTCGTATCATAGCCCCTTCCACTGAAACTCCTTCTGTTAGAATAAGATATTTGTTACAAATATTACTACATATACTTAGATTTTATTTTGAAATTCTACGTACAAAGCTTGTATATTGGGATACCATAAATAGCGAGCTACTGAAATATTAGTATTTTTAAAATAAATGTTTATTTGCAAAAAGAGTTAATGCTGTTTAGAGGGGGGAAAAAAGTTGATGCCTAATTTCATCCCACTTAGTGTATTGTAATTATATGATTACCTATAGAAACTTCAGAGTATGGGTTTGCAAAGATCAAAGTTAGTGAAAAGTCAGCATGTAATTAGTTTCTTGCTTTGGAGCATTAGGTAGAATTACTGCAAAGAGGCAAAACTATCATTTTATAGAGACCCTTAGGAGATTTATAATGATGGTAGACAAATATATGCATACAATATCAGTTGGTGTGCTAAAATTTAATTTTAGTGAGGAAATGTGGTTGAAGGTGATCACAATACATGGGGATGTTCTTATTTTAATATTGGTGGATGTTATTATTAGAGAATCATATCAAAAGATATGTCACCAGGGAGAAAATATCATTTATAAATCACTAATGAGTAGCAAACAGTGTTTAGCTTGGAGGTACAAGACATCTTTTCACAATGTGCATTTATGATCAAACACAAAAGATCAACTGGGAGAGAAAGAACGAACAGTAGATCTATATTTCATCTTTTAGTTCTTGACAACATTTTTGATGGTTAAATGGGGTTACACAATGGATGCACTGAATCACAACCTCTCTGTAAAGGCAGAAATAGCCCTTTCTATGTGCAACAAACAGCTCTCATTTTGGCCCCCCAAATGTTGTTTACTTTAAGAAAAATTCTTAATAGATAACACCCCAGTTTTAAGATGGTTTGCACTCAATATTTCAAGCTATTCAAGTCCCTTGTACCCTTCTATGTCACAAGGAGGGACAAAAAATGTTATGTTGGGTCCCCCTGTGGACCCAACGTAAACACGTGGAAGTTTAGGGGAATTTCATGAGAATTTCCGTGGGTTTGTAATTGAGCCTATTACATGAGAGAAGATATTTCCAAGACAGAGCCCTCACAGCATCATACAACACATCAGGACCTCTTTTCCCACCACATGACATGAATATGATTTTAGCATGGCATTAAAACATATAAGAAGGACCTTGTGGCTGAACGTTTAAGATCTAATGGAATAAATGAGGAGAGAGCTAAAGCAAAAATGTGTAGGTGAGAAATGTGTAGATTGAGAGATTTTGAGACAGTCAAAAAAGGAAAAGACAAAAGAAAGGCTGAGATGGGAGTCGGGAGAAATATGCATGGAAAGGAAGAATTTGAGAGCAGATATGGAGTAAGAAATACCTTAGTGTTTCAAACAACAGAGAAAAGAAAGTGGTGGCTAGCAGTGGCAGAATTTAAAGGTGGCATTTTATCTTTCTGGAAAACATTACTCATTACATTTCCTTAAGAAAAAAAAAAAAAAGGAGAACTTTTGCTGGTTACAAAAATACTATACTGATGAACTAGAGCAAGGAGCTGAGCCATTATCCTAAATTAATGTAGACCCAAAGGACTGAGGGAAGATGGACTTATGTAAATAATTCAGATATTCATTTTGGTGCCTATAACTGTGAAAAATTATTTCAGTATTGCTACTGTATTTGTCCAATACGTATGTATGGTATGATATGAGATTCATCATAAAGTATATAGGACATAAAAAGTTTATTTGTGGATAAAGCAGGGATTTTTACTGTTTTATTTCATGTATATTAATTTGATCTAAATGTCTTGCTCTTTATTCGTTCTCCTTTATTAACATCTCTTTTCATGCTGGAATAAATTATCGCTTGCTGCACTCATATAATAAAATAAGTAAATAGATATCAAGGATTCCAAAATTAAATTCCCCTTCAGAGTAGATCAGAAAGTGAAATATCTCACGTTTGCCTTGTCTTGCAAAACAAAACACAAATTTTGCATCTGCCCCTTTGGGGTTTTTTAAATGGCCCTCAACTGGATCTGGAAAATATCCTTCATGAACCATTTTCCTAGTCACTTGCCTACACCTATTTCTAATGTCTGTAGGACAAACCAGTGCAGGGAGGACACTCAACCAGCATCCAGCCCCAGCATGGAACAAAAGGATGCACACCCACCCACACATGGATCAGGCTGCAGCACCATGAGGATGCTGTCACAGCGAGCAAGGTTCTTAAACTAAGATTAACCTTGAAGCTCAAATGAGATAAAAACAAATAGAAATTTCTCCACAGGAATAAGAGCTTATTATAAAGGAAAGTATTTCATAACTTGCATAACTTTAATTAAGAAAAAAGGCTGGCAGGATATATTCTATCTCAGCAGCCATATGCTTAAATGTGTGCTCAGTGAGGTGCACAGAATGTGTTCACGTCTCATTATTAACTAAGTAGATCTGTGTGTGCAACTTCCTAGAAGTGCTGACAATATCACTCATGCATTTGCATGATGCTCATCCTTTTGCCCATTATGGAGCATCATGTCTGCACCATACTGAGAGAGCTGAGCTGTGCTGGTGTAAACTGAAGCAGATCCTGTAGCAGACCCAAGCTGTTGCAATGGGGTTTCTGAGATAAAAAAATACATGTGGAAGGGGTGAATGAGGGGCTGAAGTGAAAGTTGAGAGTTCCTTTAGATAAGGAGACATCTGGGTGGCCTTCCTCCAGTAAATGAAGCAGGCAGGAGAGTTTATGATAACAATCCATTGCTTCCAGACAAATTCAGATCACCTTTCCAAGGGGCACTGGGGTTTTGAGAGGCTTAGGAATATCCAGGATTCCAGGTGCCCTTTGGAGCTGCAGCTGGGTCAAATGTTGTGAACTGAGTCTGCAGGAGATGTTATAGAGGATGCTCTTGGTGACAAGTGTACTGTGGTTTTTTATTGAGGAAATCTGCCAAGGTTTCCTCAGTGGTATCGTCAGCCTCTGGTTGAACACTGAGACTGACAAAGGCATAAGAAAGTTGTATCTATTACTGAAATTACTCTGTATGCCATGAGCATCTGCTGGAGTCATAGTGTTTGGTCTCTGAAGCAATGAGGAAATACCCAATTTTGAGTGAAGTTGTCTGTATGTGCATCTTGGCGTAGAGTAGAAGGGGAAACTGGCTTAGGATTGACCCAACTTGGATTAATTGGTCTCTGGAAAAGGGGAAGGATGGAGGAAGCAGAAGCAATGGAGTGACTGGTTTCTCTTTGGATAGATACACTGATCCTGAGTAACCTTGTATGGATCCAAACTGCAGTCAGGCAGAGAGCATGGCAGGGGGGTGGGCTGCCAGGAGGTCAGTGAGCCTCAGCATGTCCTCAGACACATTCCAGGCTGCTCAAGGGAGCATCTGATGAGATTTTTTCCTGTTAGAAATCAATGCAGACATAGGCTTGTTCTTGTCTGTATATAATCTGAAACTGCCCCAGTAAATTGTATGATCCATGTAGGGCTTGTAATGGAGGTTTCTTTGTTGATCCAGAGACCTTGCAAATAGAAAGGTGAATAATTATATGTACTCTGTCAATTACCTCACTTTAGATCAGCTGATAGTCTACATATGAATTCGTAATGAATCCAGAATGAATCTTTGGCCTCTGTCTGAGTAAGTACAGAAACATTACAGCCTGGACTTCACTAAAAATTTCTGAATTCATAGAAAAATTGAAGAGAGGATGTTGCATGAGTAATATCTGCTAGAAAATGAAAGGTTAGAAGTGGTCCCAAAGTCTTGGACTTCCATTATCACTGTGGTCCCCAGCTCCTATGACGTTTGGGGCTCAGATACTCCAGCCAGCAGAAATCACTGGAAGTGTCCCCATTACCACTTGTGTGGCAGAAGACTCAATAGCACAGAGGTCTTGGGTTTGCCCTTCCATTGAGAATTGGTAAAAAAAAATACAACAAATCTTTCTAATAAACATGAAAAAATGAAAGCTGAATGAACACAGTAAACAGGGCACTATGAACCCTTTCTAAGGCAGCCACTGGACGGGGATGCTGCATTTCCCCAGTTCTTGGAGCTGGATGACTGCTGCTTGTTTAAGATTTTCCCTGGAAAGTTTCATGAAGACACTTCTCATTTAAAATTACATATCCTTTCACCAAATCCTTGTCTGAGGGATCAAGAAGGAAAAATGTTTGGAGGCCAGTAATGCAGCTAAAATATTCATACATTCCTACCATAACAGAAAGTTCCCTAATCACAACAGCTACATAGAGCTGTATGTTGTGTCATTTAGGACTGATCGTGGGATCTGGCATTCAGAGTCTGTCACCAGTTTAGAGAAGTCTGTCTCAATCAGTGTCACTGCTGGCCACAGCTGCCTGTGTAGGTCGCTGTCAATACAGCTGTCTTTGTTTTAAAATGCTGTTTTGTTTGGGTTTTTTTTGTTTCTCTTTTCTAGGGCAACTACCACATCAGTGTCATGGTCTGATGCTGCCTTTTACTCAGACATAAGAGAGATTCACACAGACTGCTCATCAGTGGTTTAGGATATTTCCTTAGATGAAAGTACCCCTTTCTAACACTCTTTCTCCAGGCTCCTGCAATGCTCAACAGAAAACAAGTCTTTGCCAAGTTATCCCGACTGTGAGTCTGAGCAGAGCAGCTGATGGCATATAAAAACCTCACTCATCCTGTATTCTCACCTTGCAAGCAGTAAAGTTTGCCTGTTAATTCACAAAGTTTCGGCTGGTTTTGCTCTTTATTGCACTGTGCTGCAGCAGAGGTGACAATGCTTCTGGAGGGAGGTGGGAAGATGGGGAATGCCACTATCTAAAGCAGACATTTAGGAAGGGCTGGGCCTCCTGCTAAAGCTCTTTTGCACATCTGTTGTTTGTGTCCCCTGCCTTTGCAGTGATGCACCGTGTCCCTGAATAGTGGCTGTAGCCTTGATCACCTGCTGAATGAGACTTGTCTGCAAAGCAAGGGGAGAGCAGGTTCTTAGTGAAGCTACGCTGGTGCTTTCACGTTGGAATCACTGCACAGAGCTGCGGATAAGTACTACAATACAACAGGGTGTAGCTGGCAACTTAAATTTGATGTTGTGTGTATTTTTCTTCCTCAACTTGGCACCTTTCCCTCCAATTTAGTTGCAGAACAGTTTCTGTGAGGTTGTCTTTGGCTGAGTGTTGAGCCTGGGGTGCAGAGAATTGCAGGCACTTTCATGCTTATATTTTCTCTTGAGTTTGGTCGTCCTGTGATAGCATTTGGTGGAGGCATGGGTAAGCAGCAGCCATGGGTCACAAAAAACCCCCAGTATTTACTGTCAAAAGCAGAATTGGGGAGACACTCTGCTTAAAAAGAGGACAAAAACTTCATTACTGTCATTTACACAAGACATGTTTTCTGACCTCCAAGTCATGCCATACAGGCGAGGTGGCTCAGCCCCATCACTGAGTCTCATATCTCACATTGTTATTTCCATGCTGCCATTTTGGGCAGAGGAACAAGTTCAGACAAAATAAAAATTGACCTCTGGCCGTTGCTTTGACCCAGCCTAAGGCAGTGCTTTCCTGCACTGTGAAAGGCTGTCTCAGCTTTATTTCCATGCTCTCCAGTGCCTCCTGGCCCGTCGGGGATGGGAACACCAGTGCCCCAGCACTGTGAGAAAGCTGCTCTTGACCTGAACCTGACCAGAAACAGGAAGTAATAGAAATCTCACAAAAAAAAATCTTTTCTCCTGAGATCTTCAGCCAGAGGGTCAATTTCTGAACTCTCTCTTTCCCTGGTGTAACCACTGACTTTGTTTACACCAGTGTAATGGAGCACAGCCTTAATTATGGAGGTTCCCCTACAGCTTTGCAGAAGAGCCGAGCTTGAGTGTGTGTCCAAACCAAATCTACAGAGCTTTTGAGCTTCTCCCATCCCTAATTATTTGTGGGTTTTGGATATATACCAAGAAATTAGTTCACATCCATCTACAATTTTCTCTTTGTTTGATTGGCTTGAGGGCTGGAATTAAGAAAGAGAATTACCTAGAATAATGCCATCTGTATTCCACATAAAGAGAATCCGACCAGAAGCAACAATGCAATGTTTTTTAAATTGTATGATATGATAATACATAATGACACGCTGCACAAACTGACACATGGTTTCCACGAATACCAGTGAGGTTTCTCTTCAAGGAAAAAGTAATGAAATGGAGCAGATCTCAATCCAACCACAGCAGTACCAACCTGAGCATCCACCAGGGACATAATCAGAAATCACATACTCACTGCTGAGGAGCTATAATTAAACTAGATTTAATTTTAATGGAAATTCTTCCAGAAAAAAAAAAAAATAGATATACCCATGTTCCCCACCCCCATCCCCTCTAATGTTGTTCCACTGTTCCAGGCTTTATGGAAATAGTTACAGGATTCATGTGTTTTGCAACCTCAAATGTTTTCAAAACAAATAGAACATCTTAAAAAATGAAATTAATAAATCTTTTACATTCATACTCAAAAGTCAGTCATGCTGAGGTTGTGTGGGTTCATCAGCATCAGATGCTTCCTGCCGGCTGGTGCCTCCACCCAACACATGTTTTAAATAATAATCAAGTTCAGCCTTTGCAATTATATTTTTGACTTAATGCTGTTGTATGGTAATGGCTCTTTTATCCTACTTTTATCTCTCAACTTTATGTCAGACAGTACTACTCCTATCTAGGGATGTGAAAACCTGATAACTTTAAGAGGATTTATACTGACAAAATGTGCTTTATTAGTTTGGATTTGTTTTATTAGTACCCTGCAGTTTGATTAGGACTAGGAAGCAGTCAGGATATTGTTTGCCCAAGCAGAGAGAAAATAACACCAAGCAGAAAGTTAAATATATATCCCTTTATTGGGCTGGTGCTCTCACAAGCACACCAGCTCTTCCTGTGCCTCAGCCCCTCTATTTACAAAGGGCACAGGCCTCTTGGAGATGTAAAACAGAAACCCAGAGCAGATTCTGCAGTGCAAACACATGCAGCTCAGCTAAACCCTCCGCAGAGGGATCGCTCAGACCACTGAGACCCTTTCTGCAGCCTGGCCATGTCACCCCAGTGGTGCTTGAAGGAGCACCTGTGCCCAGTGTGGGGCTGCCCTGGGATAATGTCCCTCTGGGGCCATTTCCCCAAATCCTCTACCTCTTTCACATTTTCCTCCATGGCCACACTCGGGCACACTGTGATCAGGGCTGTCCCTGCACCCCTGGGGAAGGGAAGGCAGGGGCTGTGTGGTGCTTTCCCCATGCTCAGCCCCCTTCCTCCTGGGACGGGCTTGGCGACCCTTCCCGGGGAAAGGCTGGGCAAACCCACCTGGCAGCAGCACCCCGTAAAGTGTCTTTGTGTAGAAGTGATGAAGTGTTGCTCAGAAATATCTGGTTACCTTCTCCTTGGGATAAAATAGCTCAGGCTGAGTGAAGTGCTGTTGTGTGTGGCAGTCAAACCAACCAGGTTGTAACCAGGCTGGGTCTCGTGCCACTGCAGCCCTGGGCTGGTCCCTCTACCCTGGGTGCTCTGGGATGCCCATCAGAGAGGGTGCTTTGGAGAGAAGAGGGGGTCAGGCGTGTTCCTGGAAACTCTGGCAGTGAGGCTGGCATCTTTAAGACTAAGAAATGTGGCTGAATATGTTCCTACATGTGATAGGTGCATGGAAAACCCATTTTTTAATTTTTGGCAGAAAGGAATTGGAATGCAACTGGGCAAGCTACAGACCCATGCTCGCCCTGCCAACTTTTGTAATAATAGGAAGCTAGTTACAGTAAACAGTGGTAAATAACACACTCATGAAATCCAGCAGGGAATAAATGATTTGTTCTTATATAGGAAAACAAAAAAGGAGACAGCGCTTTATTTTTTAATACTGCTGTACTCCACCCACACTGTCTCCAGTATATCCCATAACAGTGTTGGCTTTTGAGAAAAATGCATATAATGACTGGACTCAGCCTTCTTGCACAGAAGCATGACTAGATAATAAAACAAAGATGCTGGCTTACCAAAAAATTCACATTCAACTCTTTGAGACACATTCATTCACCACTCACTTTCTCCATTTTTACACGTAGAAGGAGTTTGGTGACTGGATTTATTCCTGATTTGTGAGAATGAAACCAGAATGAGCACAATGCTATTTCTATCTGTGCCCAATATATATAGTACATTACTTACAAAATATTTATCTGTGTTTCTTCCCACCCACTGCCTTGTTATATTCATCACTGCCTGGGAGGAGAGGTAGAAGAGGCAGCAGATATATGAAGACTGGAAAAGATGTTTACTTGAGGAAAATTTGTTGTAAGTTATGAAACAGACTTTTTAAAAAACCTACTTTCCAATATTTTTCTGGAAGTAAACAACAAGTTTAGTTATGCTAATAGATTATTCCAGTGCCCATAAAGGGTCTGTTGCCTTTTCTACTATGAGCTATTTTTAAACTTAGAAAGCTTTTAGGCTCTCTTACTCAAGTGTAAGCCTGCAACTCTTTCTCATATACCCCATGGACAGGGAGAATAGTTTATTCCCTGCCCGTCAGAAACAGCATTTTACATGTTTGATGTCTCCTGTTTCTCCCTGGCCAGTCCCAGTTCTCTCCTGCCTCTCATCTCTCAGCCCTATTTCTGGTCTCTACTGGATTGTTTCCAATCAGTCCTCACTCATCTGAGCACCATGCTGAAGACAGGGTGATGATGCTGAAGCCCAGCTTTCCCCTGAGCATGACTGCTCTTTTTCCATGGCAGGGTGAATTCTATGACATGGTCTGCCTCATGACCCCTCCCCATAAATCAGAAGAAATCAGAGCAAGACAGCAGAATCTGGGCACTGCAAATACACAGTCCTGCTCTAGGCAGGACTAGTGGCCAGATGCATGGTGGGACCATATCTGGGGACATGGAGCTGCTTTGAATTCAGATCAGCCTTTTCTTGAGGCTGGACTTCTGAGCACTAAAGTGGCAGTCTTGGGACAACTCAAAGTTGTATTGCAACTGCATTGCTACTTCTACTGCATTGCAAATAGAAGAAGCCTCTTCTGCTTCTCCTTCTAATTTAGCCACGCTGTTACAGCCGGGGTCTGATCTGAAAACATGTCCTTCCTGTGAGGTTCAGACCACAAAACTGACTGCTTGCCACATTCCCCTGTTGTTTTTTTCCTTGGGTCGCTGTGTGAATCTAGTTTATCACATCCAGCCCTGTGTTAAATATGCTCAGTGTTTGAGCAATCTATGAAGTCACAAGCTTCCCATGGAGAGTTTTTCTTCACTTCATCTGGAACCCAACAACTCATGCAAGTGTACACAGCGTGGTCCCCAAAAGGTCCTTCCTTGTCACCTCTGGAACATTCTGCTACTTCTTGGTTGAGCTCTTTCACACAGAAATGTGTGGTGTCTGTGGGGAGGGCAGGTCACGTTGCTGAGCCCCAGGCTCCCAGTGTGCTTCTCTAAGTCAGGCAGTGGAAATACTGCTGAGGTATTTCCTCACAGTGCTCTTCCCAATAAACAGGGGAGAAGCCTGGAAGATGAGGAGATGACACTGCTGTGGAGAGTGGGGGCACTGCCCTTGCTGTTGCAGAGGATACAGTCACTTACTGGAAGAGGGGGTGAAATGTTTGTCTGGAGTTAAGGGGAAAACTCTTTGGGTCTGGTTTTTCATCCAGGTCATGTAGACAGTGGATCAAAAGGAGCAGTCAGGACACTCTGTGCTTCATCATCCACTTGGAGCAAGAGCAGAGCAAGGGAGAGGAGGGTGGCTGAGCACTGCCAGAAAGGTCCATGTGTCCCATCTTAGCTGTCTATGAGTTCTATCCCATCACAGCAGTGTTTCCCTGCACTGTGGTGTGCTCTGGGCGTACTCCCTTCCCTCAGTTCCCATCAGGACCATTTACTGACCCCACAGGTAACTGATCTCCCATTGTATGAGGCACAGGAGATGGAATAATAAATAAATAAATAATAAATAATTCAGAAATAATCTTTTCTCACATAAAAATCCATGTTCCTGGGGAAAAGTACACAAAGTTAAGGCCAGGAATAATCTGTTCAATTCCAGCAAAAGATCCAATTCCCCTCTTCTTTTGTGTAAGTCACAGACTCCCTTTTCTCCTCCCATAACAATCTCATGCATAATAAAAACAGGGCTTCCTCTGAAAATCTTTTGTTTTCCAAAAATATGAAGAGTTCCAGGGAGAGTCTCCAAGATCAATTTGCTATCTGATTCCAAACAGAGCTGAACAAAATCTCTGGTTTTCTCCACTGCCAAATATTTGTGGTGACATGAAGGATCTGCCCCTAATGTCAGCAGGAATATCAACAAAACATTTCCAGCATGTTTTCACAAATTTGCCATCAGTTCCCAGGCCATTTGGTGAAACTCTACAGACGTCATGGGTTGACTTTGTTAAAACCATCCATGCAGTTTTAAAGAAAATAGCATCTGATGACTTCCCACTACCTTTCTTGTCTTTTTGCAGACTCTTAAAATACTATGTGATTCCTTCAAAATGTTCAAATAATCACTCCTGCTTTGATTATAAACAAAGAAGACTTTAATTTGTCTCTTCAGCCAAATTCAGGAAAATCAGATCCCACTGCTCAGTTGGAGAGGGAAAGACAAACAAATGTAATGAAGCCAGGCAGCTGAAAAAAAAAAAAAAAAAAAAGGCAGCACTGATTAATGGAGAAAAACAACTCACATTGTATTTTTTTTTTCAATCCCACTTGTCCTTCTCCCAACAGCCTCAACACAAGGCAAAAGTGAAAGTGCAACTACTCATCTCCTGCACTCCTTCCCTGCCACGGCACCTGCCTGGGGTGGTGGAGCCATGCTTGGACCCTCTCCCCTTGGATGTGGGTGCCCCTCCAGCCTGGGTGGTGCCACTACCTCCAACCCATGTGCTTTCCAAGGCCACAGCAGCTGCTGCTGCTGCATTTCAGGTGATGGTCAGACCAGCTGGTGCCCCTCACCCGCTCCCACCCTTGGGAAAATGCACTCTGCATCTCCTTCCTAAATGTGGAGTGGTAGGAGGTGAGATTGATGGGAGCTGGGTGCTGAAGTAAATCAGCTGCTCCCAGTCTTTGGAGAGGCTGAGCAGGGACACCAACTCTTCCTCCCCAGCTCTGTGTCTGGTCCCCGTCTGTGTCACTTGCCCATGATGTGCTCAGCAGCTTCCCCAAAGGTGCTCTCTGGAGATCATAGAATCCTAGAATGGTTTGGGTTGGAAAGGACCTGAAAGATCATCTTACTCCAACCTGCCATGGGTAAGGATGCCGCTCAATACATCAAATTTTTCAGTGCCCCATCCAGCCTGACCCTGGACACTCCCAGGGATGAGGCAACCACAGCTTCTCTGGGCAACAGAAAAGCTGTCATGGTTTCAGGAATGTTTTCAGGGTGGGATTTTACCATTTCAAGGTCTCTTTCTACAGTCAGAGAGTCCCTCTATTTGTAACTAATTTTCAATGGTTCTGCTGCCACAAGTGGTCCAGCCTCTTACAGACTTGAGCCTAAAAGACTTCAGTTTAAGAGACAGCACATGGTAGGAAGTGTGCAGATCCCCTAATGATTTCAAATATCACTTACATCACTCTGGAAGACACCAGGTCCATAAGAGATAATGTAAACCTCTTCCTTGCTGCAGTTTCTCTTGAGTTACAGCTAAATGCTGCAGACACATTACTGTGACTTGAATGCATATAATAGGTATTTGTGCATGCAAATGGCCAGTTATATGTGAGCAAGTAATTACCTGATTTGCATGCCCAGACATGGTAATTCAAATGTAAATTAGCTGTGCAGTTTCAGATATATTTTGCATGTATAGTTGACTATTTATAAAAATATGTATATTTTTGTCCAGCCAAAAGGGCCTTTTACCCCTGCTCCAAATGAGACATAAGTGGGCACATTAAGTGGCACATGTTCACATCTGCCCAGGGGTGAATGTCATCAGTCTGAATACATTTGTGAGAGCTGCTCTGCCCAAACTGGAGCCCAACTTTATTTATAGAAAACAGCAACAAAGGATTTCTGTCTGACGCCCACCCAAATCAATGCAAGTCTTTCTGATGACTTCAATGGGCTTTGAATCAGGCCCAGATGGAGCAAAGATATTTCTTAAATTTTTTTTAATGGAGGAAGTGTCGTGCACAAATATGTGAATAGATTAGCAGGGAGATCTGCAGGTCTCTGTAAAGAGGTGCTGATTATACAGCTGCATGTTCATGGCTTTAAAGTTCCCTTATCAAAACCTGTGAAATGATTTTGATGATGCAGAAATCAATAAAATGTTTACTTAGAGGAACATTTTGCACCTGCATTTGCAAACTTCAAAACCAAAGTAACACATGAACCACGATTATATTTTCAGAAGTTAGTAATGATGTGTTTTTCTCTATGACACTATTGGTATATGCAAATAAGTACTTTTTTTTTCTTTTTGATACAATTTCATTATTTGCATTGCTACTAGTGATTCACCAATAAAGGCGAACATCACATTAGGATTCATGACAGTTTTCACATTGTATTATCAATATGTGGAAATAATTGTCTGCTCCAGGATTAAATTACATTATTGTGTATCTTTTTCATGCCTAATAAATAATGATGGATGGCTTTTATTTTCATCACCACCTGCAACCATTTAGTCACCCCTTGATTGTTGAAGATAAAATAATAAAAAGCAAGTGTTATGTTGCAAGCAAAAGAATGCAGTCAAAACAGTTGCATGCCTCGTGTCTCTGTCTACCTTTTTCCAGTCCCTAAAGAGTAATAGTTGATGTTCTGGGAAGGCTGGCAACCTGCAAACTGGCAAACAGTTCTCATAAATTGGGCAAGGGGGAAAAATGTGCAAAACCTTTTTTTTCTCATAAAACAATAATTATTTCTTAGCGCATGATTCTTAATCTGAAAATTAGGTTTTTGTTCTGCTGTGCAAATCAGTTACATGCAATTAGAATGCAAAGCATAGGCACATTCTCAGTGTTTAGCCCTTTTAAATAGAAATGAAAACAGCCTGCAAATTGTTCCAAAGTTGAAAATGCATGCTAGGTAATTTTGAAATTCAAAGAAATAAAGCCACGCGTAATAAAAAGCCCACTCTAGCTCATTGCATTTTTTTTAAATTGCCAATTGTGAAGCTTTATAATAAAAATAGATGTTGCATATTTTGAAAATCTGCGAGGCTCCTTGCCAGTGTTGACATATTTATACACAGGCACACGGATCCACATGTGCACACACAGAGTCCCAGTTCATGTCACTTTTTACACAATCATCTTTTCTACTAGGTCAAGTGTAATCTTGAAATTGTTAGAACTTCTACCTGCACATTCTGATCCAGAAACTCTTTAAAGCTGAAAACAAATGGAGTTGACATTTTTAGTTAAAGCTTACATTAGCTATTGTCACAAGTCTTTAATCACACTCACCCTCTTCAGATATCTGGTATTGTTAGCTCGGGCCGCCCTGCGTGGAGTGCCATAGGAGCCTTTTAAAAATAGCACAGCAATATTTAGAATGGAAAGTTATTGCTGGATAATTTCATTAACTGCCAGTGTATCAAACTGAGCTCAAGACAAAGTTGTCCTCTTTTTTTTTTTTTAACAAAATATTCAGTTCTGAGTCAAAGGTTTATTCTCTGTGTGCAGTTTCACATGCTTGGCTCTATTATCTTTAAATCACAAGATGACAATCTTCTCAAGCATACCAGAGAGTCAACCAAAATCCAACAGTAATAGATAATCCTATCAAATGTCAAGATACTGAGGAGAAGCGGTTTGAAAAATAGGCCAACAGTCCATTACTTGATTTACCTTGAGAGGATGTTAACATTTCTGTAGCCTGCCTTCAACAGGGTATACTTACTCTGCGTTGCTAAATTGTTTAAAAGCATGTTTCAAGCATTTAGAACTATTTCTGTTGTTTGTATTTAAATATATACTTTGAATTTTCCATCATTTACCAGCAGTGCTGCCTAACTGGGGAGGTCCCAGCTGGCTGGAAGTGAGCAAATGTGACACCCCTTTAAACAAAGGGTCAGAAGGAGTCAGGCCTGTTTAATATCTTTATTGATGATGTGGATGAAGGGATTGAGGGCACCCTCAGTCAGTTTGCAGATGACACTATGTTGGGTGGGGAGGTATTGACCTTCTGGAGGGCAGGAGGGGTCTGCAGAGGGATCTGGACAGGCTGGATCAATTGGCCAAGGCTAATTGTAGGAGGTTTAACCAGACTTGGCAGTGCTGGACTTGGTGATCTAAAAGGTCTTTTCCAACCTAAACTATTCTGTGATTCTATATGAGTAGAAAGTGGTGATTAAAATAAATGCTTTTCCTTCAGGGACAAAAAACCCTGCTGGTTGATGTAGCCCTCTTCATCAAACACAAAATACCAACAAAATAACCCATTTACTAGCCCAAATTTATGAAAAAATTATAAATTACCTTTACTAAAAGGTGAAGAGTGTAATTTCTTGGGGTGTCCCCTCTCTTGACCTATGGAAATGCCTCAACCACAGAAAATTATCCTCAGAAATCATAAACAGGGACTCAAAGGGCAGTCCTGAGTGCTGATGTGCTTAGACTGCTCATGTGGCACCATTCCACACACCTTGAACACATCAGCCCTTGCTCACAGCACAATTCAACATATTAAACTCCTCTGTAGAGAAATGCTGTGCGAGAAGTCCCTCAAAAACAATGGCTGTGTCAAACAGAAGAAACTGTACTGGGGAAATTCCCTAAAATTTGAATTGGCAAAAAAGAGGCTATCCTGGAAAAACTACCCATCTGGATTGCTGGTGTATTGGCAATTCAAACAGAGGATGCTCTGCTGACACCTTTCCTTGCCCATTTTTCTCAGCCACAGCACTACCAACACTACCTAGAGAAAGCGAAGGAAAGGGAGAAATTGGGGTCAAGAATAACACCTTCCACGATAACATTCCCATTAGCTACAGCAGTTGCACTGCAGGAGACATTATTCTTTTGACATATTTGCAGTCCTTCTACAGTCAGTCAGGATAAAGCAGCCACATTTTTCCTGCCTGGCACTTTCGGTTAAAACCACGCCTTGCTACACATGCACACACATACACACGGAGCAAAGGGCTGACTACAGCTGAGGCTTTTCCTTCTCATGCCCAGACAGATGCTCCCTGGGACAGGATGAAATCCTGCACCCCCAGAGCTGGAGCTGCAGGGCTGATACCAGTGCCAGGCTGCAGGCCGCTGCATGACTGCGCTTTTCAGAATTTTACTGCCCTCTCCAAAAAAATTGTTCAATTCCAAGTGATAAATAAACACTCTCCAAGTTCTGCCTGCAGCTGGAGGCAATCACTATCTTTCTCATCTGTGTGCTCCATCCATGCCTCCATCAATAGAGAGGTAATTTTCAGACTCAGTTCATTAACACCGAGCTGTTGATGGAGCTGTAAACACTCCACCCTGCTGTCGTTTCAAGCCTGTTACCAACTATTCTTTTCTGTTTAGCTGACCTGCCGTGGCATTTAAGATGAAAAATATTTGTTTTAAATTCACAGCAGTTGCTCTGGTCTCTGAAGAGGGCTGACACTGGTTCTGACATCCAAAAGCACTGCAGAGACGAAAGGGAAGCAAACTTTTTTGGCCAGAGTTCTGCAGAGAGGATAGGATATGTAGTAGCTTGGGACACCATGAGACAAAGGCAATGCCATATTTGGCTTCAAATGAGAGTTCCTACTTGTGAAACACATCACATAAACAGGCATCAAGATAAGGAAATTACAAGAAGGCAGAAGGAAAATGGGTTTAGCCAGCAGATGTCCCGGTGAGGACAGGGGTCACTCTGTCCCATCTGCTCACAGTAGATACAAAATCCTACCACACAGGCAGGTTTGGGAGAGCTTGATAACTTGATGGATGGTTTGGACCGTGGTGTAACTGGTGCAAGAAGGAAGAAATTAGCTTATGCCATAGCCCAGACTGATTTTTGCACTGCTGAAGAAGGACGTTGTTGATAGGCAAAGACACCTGTGGTGAAATTCTGTCCCACAGTTCATCAGGACATTCTGACCCAGGTGCCAGCGTGTGTCAGGCCATGATTTGCAGACTGGCTGTTTGCAAACTCAGCAAGAGCCAAGTGGGGATATAGACAGCACCCACCCACAATGAACCAAATTAGTCCCTAGGGATAGATTATTTCAGTAAATAGAATGACCAGGCTGCACATGAAATTATGTCTCTGCTCTCATCAGTGTTGTCAGTTCCTGCACCCCAAGGTTGGCATGCTGAAGGCAGGGGAATGATTACAGAGAGCAATGGTTCCAGAACTGCAGTCCTCATGGTTTTGAAGGCTCTGTCATGGTCATGGTATATATAACTCATATGGAATTCTCATACTTTACAGACATGAATGTGTCTGTATGCTGAGGTGCAGCAAATGGCAGAAACATACCCAGAACATTGTAAAAAATCTGTGCTCCTGCTTCTGAGAGAGGATGTGCTGCCTGGCCCAAAGGAAGTTCTCAAACCTCTCTGCACTCAAGGAACCAGCCACCAAGCTTTTTTGACAATTTTACATGGTACACAAGAGGCAACTCTGCCTTGGGCAGGTAAGGTGTGAAGTTTTAATTCTATTTTTCCTCCTCTTGGGTTTGACTTTAAAATCAACCCAAGCTGGAAGGGCCAAGGGATATTCACCTTCACCTTTCAGATATGAAACAGATACCTGGCCCTGGCAATGTCTTCCCCTGCAGTTGTGTGCACCAGACCCATCAAGCAGAAAACAGCAGCAAGAGCCACACAGCCTCAGTGCTGTTGGGAAGTAGATGTCTTCAAAAGGGCAAGAATATGGCTCAGGGATCTTGTAATTTGGGGTGAACTGAATCTGCACAGTTTAATGAAAATGGCTATCATCCACATTTTGTTTTCTTTATAAACATTTGCAGAGTGTCAGTAGCCAATCTAAATGTCTCAGCAGACAAGTACATACTGTACTTTGCCTCTTTTTTTCTGGAGTGCTGGGGAAAACATGTGAGCTGGAGCCAGCTGATGTCCTCTCCATGGGTCTCAAGGGCAAACTCATTCAAACTGAGAATGATCTTCATGTCCCTCCCAAACTCATTTTGTGCTCTTTTTATTACATCTTCAGAGGTTCATCAAACAATTCCCTCTCCCCATCATGTTCAGGGACATTTTCTTTGCCAGCCAACTCAGGAGGGCTCCTGACCACGAGGCACAGCCTGGCTCTGGAGGTGTCTAACAACATCTCGGAATGAATCGTGCCTGGGTCCAGGAAGGATTTGGGAACAAGCTCTTCTTTGCAGGGCTATTGCCCATTTTGCCTTTCATTGATGTTTTCCTCTTTTAGATGAGGATCATCTTGTGTGGAGAGAGGGCAGTGTGTGTGTGTGGATGTAGTGGGAGCTCTGGCTGCAGGGCTGAGCAGGCTCAGCTGTGAGAGTGCAGGCAGCTCCTACAACAGCCTCGTTATTGGAAGGTGAACCTAACAAACGTGCTGTCAGATGATCTCTTGTCTCTTTAAAGCAAAGGTAAAGGATCTAAGAAAGCTCTTTCTTGCTCATTCTTTGGACAGAGACATTTAGATTGAGTGCCGCGGCTCTCCCTCACTACAAAGACTACAAAGGTATTTTTATCTTAATTAGAAAGTTTTGCTGCCCTACTTTCTGGTGAGCCCTTGTCCAGCCAGCCTGTCATCTCAGCCATCATTCAGACCCCCTCAGAACCAGACCAGCTGGCTTCAAAGCAGCCTTGGCACTGCGCTACCCAAGGGCTCCCACGCTCCGGACTGAGTGGGAGCATCAGCCCTCAGAGACCACTTTGAGAAGGACCCCGGCTGACACAAAGAGACCAGAGCAAAGCCCTGTGCCTCCCCTCGAGGCTTTGTCACCCTGCCACACGGAGGGACAGGCTCGCTCCCCACTCTTTCAGCATATGCCAGCCAAGGCCCCACCACTTGTTTCTCCAGGCTAGCACAGGCAGAGCAGCCCAATTCATTGTGACAGGGCAGTTAAGTAAGTGGCACAGATTTCACATGTCAGCCCTCGCCTGCCTAATCCCAGAGCTATCCCATTGCAAGTGACTGGTGAGGAGCTTCAGCAGCGTGCACAGGCAGTACTTAGTACACTTCAGAGCATGTGCTGCTAAACTAAGTGTTGTGCTGCTCTGTTTTCCACTGCCTGCATCCAAACTTGAAGGATTTCACAGGCATGCAAACCTGGAGACAGGCTAGAACAAGCTTCCCAAAGTGTGGTCCTCTGCAAAAGCTTAGATATATTTGTGTACACTGATCTTCATATCTGTCAGGAGTAATTACATTTCAATTCTCCACAGTAATGTAGTTGGATATTTTTTTTAATAAAAACCTATCTTCCTCATTGTCATGCTTTAGCCCTGCTTTCTGGAGTAGTTATGAAAAGAAAATTGTCAGCAGAGTTCCCTTAGCATTTCAGCTGGGGAAAGTGTCAAGGTTTCAGTAGTTTGGTAAATATCTTTATTTAGGTGACTCCTGCTGTTGTGATATTTTTTGGGGCCCCAAAGGTACTGGTAAGTCTTAACAACCTTGACCAGCCCCACCTGGTGCCTCCACCCACTCCAGCAGGCCTGGGAGCCCATTTAAGCTCACCCAGGGAAATTTGCTCCTTTTTGTGAGCTGAGCTGGAGGATGCTGGTCTTCAGCTGAGTGATGGACCCACTCATCCTGACCACACACTGACTTCCAGCTTGACCTGCCTGTGATGCTGCCTTATGACCCGGCCCCATCTGCAGGTCTGCCTGCTCCTCTCACTCAGGTACTGGAGAAAGGGGCTGTGCCTCATGGGGGGCCCCACCACACCATGGCAGTGGGGCGTGATATTCATGTTGGAGTTTCTCCCCTAGAGAGCAGACCTCACTGCTCACTGACAATATCCAGAGGCATAATAATAACCTGTGTAGTCCCACTCTGCCGCTGGGAAGGATGAGGTGCTGTTGCCCTCACTTTGCATACAGGGGGAGTGAAGCACAGATGTCATGGGTGTGCCACTGGAGCTGGAGACGTGAGAGGGAAAGAATTAGGAGAAATGACTCATGGCAACTCCCTTGCACCAGTGGTAGTGGTGCAACTGGTTCTGCCTTCTGGATACAGTTAAACCAAACATCTCACAAGTGCCAATTGCTGTGTTGTTGATGGTAAATGGGATTGGGTAAATAAAGCAACTGCAAAGACTTCAGTAAAAATGAAAGGTCAGGCTGCATGACAGAGTGGTAAAAGGATGTTTGTGCTGCCAGTGTCTCGAAGCTTCTGTAATGGGCATTCAGCTACCAGAACAATAGTTCTCATGGCATTACCTTTGCAGGAAGGGATAGATATGAGGCAGGATGGTTCACACATACACAGCTGATGTGAAAATACGGTTTACTGTTGATGGTACTATAATATCCATGCTATAGAAATGGAAGCTGAACTGTGTTAGCCAAAGCTAAGTAACTGCTAGATCATATTATTATAAATAGATAAGTTAAAAGAAAGAAGCTGAGAGTAACTTTGCCCTCAGATCTCACTCCCACACAAAGGATGTGACATGCATAGTGGGGTGCCAGCATGATCACACCCCCATGAGGCCATGGTTTTCTACCTCTATGCTGTTCTTAAAATCAGTCCATCAGTCCAAAATCCTCTACCAGTCAGTTGCTGAAGTCTCTGAGTATTTCCCTGATGTAATGTGTTGAAAACATCCCTTTCTTTTTTCTTTTACTGGGATGCTGGCAGAGTACACAGAGAGGAACCACTGTGATTTCCTTGCTGGCTGCTGTGGGAGAGGGGACACAGGGCTGGAGAAGTGCTTGGTCTCAGTCGGGATGGTTGTTTTTCTTGCCAAAGAGGAGTTTGCTCTACATGTACTCTCAGTAAATCCACAAACCACAGTCCTGGCAGTTAAGGTATCAGACTTGCCATTTTTGAAGGAATGATTTTTATGTGATGGTATGACATGAAATCCCTGTTTCATGGAGTCACCATGTCCACATTGAGAACAGATACTTTTAAATTTACTTATAGGCTCTTAAATCCTCTTTCATCAAAGTTTTTTCCCTTCTTTATGAGAGGAAAATGCTGCTCTTATAAAATTACTGAGAAACCTGACTACTTCTAGTGCTTCTAACATCTCAGCATAGGATATCTTGGGATTGAGGCAAAAGATGGCCCAAAGAATGTTCATTTGTGCCTGATACTATGGATAGAAAGCCTAGGGGAATCTTTCCATCCTGTGTACCAGGATTATTTATTTTCTTCAATAGATTTGGGATTTTTGTGGACATAAACATTATTCTATTGTGTAAAGTTGTACTTCAACCAACATTTCAATTCTGTTTTACCAGTAAGTACTGACAAATACCCTGATTTCACTAAAAAGTGACAAAGACTGCATCCAGGATTTCCTCTCAGATTTTCCTGTGCACGTTTCTGATTTTCTTCCTCATTAATGGATTTAAGCAGGAGTGTCAAGAAAGATCTTGCTGATATCATGTGGTTCCAACTCAAAAGGTTCAGAGACATCTTAAAAGTTTGTTGTTCTTCAGATAAGGATTTCTATTTGTTGGACTCTGCTCAAGTCAGTAAGAGTTTTTTCCTTAGCAAAAGAACATAAACTCTTATTTTGACAGATGCAAAAGCTTTCTCAGCCTTCAGACTTTCCTATTGTAAAGCCCAATTGCATTAGGTAAATTAGGAGGGCTAAAAGAAAATAAATATCACATTTTAAAGAAGTACAAAGCGGAACAAAAGAATAAATTGTTACTTTGCATAAGTTAATATTTAAGGAACACATTTCAGGTAAGGCAAAGCCATAATTGACACCAAAGCAGAATCTCCCTTAAACTTTTTAGTGAAGAAATTAATAGAAGCCTTGTGCTTTCCTGAAATGTTTGTGTTTTGGTTGTGTTAATATTCTTTCCATGATGGTGTCTACATGAGAATTGGAGATAAAATAAGACAGATGTACTGACCATGGTTACCAAGGGAGCAGTTTCCTTAGCAATGGCAAAGCAGTTGTCAAAGCAGTCAATGTTCCCTCTCTCTCTCTCACATGACTTGTTTTTACTAGTTTGCATAGCTTGGTTACACAAACAGCTCATCATAAACCTCTCCCAAATTTCCAGGCACACGCAAACAAGGCCTAGGTGGGTCATTCATCAGGATCCCAGCCTGGTTTCAGTTCAGTTTCTACCTGAACCTCTTCTTATTCTTTATCATTTTTCATAAAATATTTGCCATCGAAAGAACATGAAAGTCATCCAAATGGAAACATAACCACATAGTGCACATTCAGATAAAAAGATATGGAGGTGGGTGGGTAGCATAAAATTGCCACCTGTCCAAAGCACCAGTCCCTTCCTGTTAAGGATAAAGATGGCAGCTAAAATCATCCCTATAAATAGGTCTTGTAACTGCTTCCATGAAGTGGTTATTATCTGAGAATGGAAGGCAGTATGATCCCATCTTCCTCATTGAGGCTGAAGAGCGGATTATGCTGCACTATAACACTTACCACTCTCTGTGGGTGCTTCTGGTGGTGGCCATAAATGTGTGAGGTCCCTGGGCCACATCCAGAATGGCCCAGCTGAGGCCATTTACCCAGCAGGTAGCCACCTCCACCCTCTCCACACCCTCACTCCCAAAGCTCATCAGGCTCCCAGGGACAGAAAGGAGGTGAGAGGGGCTTATGCTGCTGGATGGAAGGTATCAGCTCTAAAAGAACGGGTGATCTCATAAACTACTTGGAAAACCCTGCTATGTGTAGCTCTAGGCACAGTGACCACCAAACCCAAAGTTATTCAACCTGAGTAGAAAATCAAAAAGATCAAGGCAAAGATGGAAATCTTTGAAATTCTGTATTTAAGTTAAGCAGTTTGTTTTAATCCAAATGTGATTTAAAGTGTTGTGTCAGTAGCCCAATAACGCAGGGACAGATCTGTGCTGTAGTGCTCGCTGCAAGAGGTGCAGTCTTCTGGAAACTGGTGTTAGGAAACAAGTGTTTTCCTGCCTCTGTTTCCAAACAAGGGCTAAACTGTTTCATATCAAATATATCTAAATTCCTATATGAAGACATTTCCAGGGAATTCCTAGTTGCAGGCTATCAAGGGGCACTTTTAAAGTCATAAATGCTTCTATGTAAAGCAATATTAATATAATCCAGTACTGTCAACAGGAATGTCACATACAGAGAAAATACAGACTAGACCACTTGTGGATTAATTCTGGGAGGAAAAATGCCATCTTGATGTCATTGCTCTGATCTGTCATTTAAAAACCTTTGCTATCAAATAGCACCTGAGAATTTTCCAATAATTCAGCTACTCTGTGTGTATTCTTTTTCAACCCATGGCTAAAACTCATTCATACTCATTTTCCAACACATCCTTATTTACTGCCAGCAACAAGTATGGATTTTTGTTCAGGTTGACTGGAATTCAATTAGACACTGATAAAGAGAAGTGTGGGGTGTGTGCACACAGAGCAGCTGAATGCTGCTCCCCCCCTGCTCACAGCTTGGTGCCCTGGGGTGGGTTACAGCTACATCTGTGCTCCTCCTTGAGGCTTTCACTCCATGGCTATAATGCTCATGCTGCACTGCTCCAGGCAAAGTTAGGAGTTTTCTCGGGCTTTGTTTACAAATACTTCTAGCAGGAATCTGACACCTTAGACAGGAAGGCACGGAGCAAGCTGGGAATGCAGTATCAGGTAGAAGTGTGGCTGGCCTCTGATGTGACTCCTGTGTCCTTGCTTACAGCTCCTGGGCAGCGAGGGGGAGCAGGGAGAGGGTTAGGAGCACTGTGACATCTCTGAGTGCTGTAAGCAAAATCTGTCTCTCATCTGCTTTATTAAGAAAGTCCATGGAAAGGGAGGGAAAAGGCTGTGGCATGTTTCTTAGTTATTTCCTTTATTCCACATCAAGGCAGTTTCAGATTCAGAGAATCTCACAGTCCTTGGACTCAATAAATCTACACAATCCTTGTGAAAACCAGTATTATTGTGTCAAGAAACATAGGACAAAAGAGGAAGGAAAGGTAAAAGCTACATAAAATTAAATCATGCCCAAAAATAAGACACTTCTTCCTTTAAAGGAAATAGTGGAAGCTGTTTTTTCTGCTGTGCACAAAATATAAATGTGCAGCTTGCTTTTAAAAGTTTTTGGGAATGGGGGAAGGAAAGCTCCAGGAGGGAAGAGTGAGCAGTGGCAGCCATCCAGCTGATGGAAGAAGGCAGCAATGGGGAAGGACTCAGATTGCTTCTGCAAAGAGGAAGTTTGCAGTTTTACTTGTAGGAGGAGCACACCCTGAGGCCAACCACAGCCTTGAGTCATGTCAAAATCCCATGGCATGTATGGCCACACTTCCATCCCCTCCACAGCCCTTTTACCTCAAACATCAAAGACAAGCTGATGAAAAGGTAGAGGTGTGAGTCACCTGGGTGTGCAGTTTTGCCAGGACAGTGCTTGGTCCCCCTGTCTCAGCCCCAACCCTGCCAGTCCCTAGTTCAGCAACCCCTCCACCACGCCGTGGGGACCCCCAGTTACCAAAGTGGCAGCTGTGCCATTCACTTGCCTCTGGTTGAGCTGATTTTTTACCATTACGGTCCCAACCACCTGCTGTGCATTTGATGTAACTTTTCAATTAACATTCCCTGAGGATTTGTAGCCTTCCCTGTGTGCTGCAGCCCCAGCCATTCCCACACCCAGCACCCCTGGGCTGTGTAAACCTCCTGCACAAACACATCGGGCTCAGATTTAATGGCACCCACCTAAATCCCTCTGGTTAGAGGCGTGTAAACATGCCAGTAAAGGCTGTGCAGAAGAGAGGCCTAAATGCAAGAGCAAAGTTTATT
>VXAX01006620.1:1198765-1248103 GCA_013399835.1 Leptocoma aspasia
CTTCCCAACCCTCTATTACAAACTGGACCTGTAGTGAGAGACCCAAAGTGCCCACTGTAGCGTGGCACAGGGAGGAGGCAGCAGGGACCGAGGACATCGGCTGCCAGCTCTGTATTCTGCACAGCTGCAGAGTCAAACCTCCGGTCCTGGTTCAGAGATCTTGGAAAAAGTGCATGTGAACACAGGATTTTGTGGAAGCATGTCATTCCCCAGTGAAAATTCTGCTTACATAGGTCAATATTTTTGTATCCATCTTCTTGCAAAATGTTTGATGTTAAAGATGCTTAATTATGTCAGTGGTCAAACCTGTGTCACCTGCGTTTGGGTGTAATATTCAGAAATTCGTGGGCACAATCAAATATGAACACCAGGAAGACTAAGAATCATATAGCTTTTTAGAAAATCTCAGGATTCAGTGGAAGGGCCTGGATGTAGTTTCACAGTATAAACTTCATTTGTAGGTTTTACTTATTTTTATGCATAAGCCCTGTACATAATCAAAGGATAGATAAAAAAATTATAGATAACTCGCTACAAAATAAAAGAAAGTAGTTCCTTTAGTTCTTCTGGTCATTTTTTCCCCTCTACTAAATCTTGCAGCAGTTAATTTCAATATTCATGTTAAGGTTCAACCAGAGAGATAATTTTGAATCCTAGCCCTGTTTAATCCAGTGCTTAGTCTAGTGAAGTTTCTCTGGCTATACATTAGGATGAAATTAGAATTAAGTGCAAAATATTAATACAAATTTCTCTGCAGTGCATAGGATGAGGAAATAAAGGAGCTTGAAAAGCAAGCTACTTTCAAAGATGATAATTCCGTATGATAAGTTTTGTACTAATGTCATATACAGCCAGCAAGGAAATACTTCAAAATCGGAGGCATCACATTTCATGCTATTTCATGTCAAAGATGCATGACTGAAAAATTCCTATTAAAAACATGAAAACATGCCAAATGCAGAAAAGTGAACAACTGAGCAAAAAGTGAGACAAAGTGTTACTAATGTCTGCCAACTGGTATTATTCACAAGTACCATCAATCACACATGAGCAACCTCCAACGCTGCCCCCCCAGAACATGAAAACCCAACTCACCCCTAACTTCTGGTAGCATAGTTGTCCTGTTTGTGGTTAAGATTTCCTTTATTTTTCAGAGATTTTCTCCAGTTCTGTGCATCTATTTTAACCCTAGCCAGTTGCATTGACAAGGAAAAGGGAAGAAAAACCTATTCAATTAAAACATCTTTACTGCTGTTTAGAATGCAGATGAACCCTTCAGCAGTGAGGAAATTAGTATTTTATGGTGAAGCATTTATATAGTTTATTCTATATTTGAACCATAATAAATTACATCCATTTTTTACAAGAATTATAACTGACATGCTGTCAGAGCTGTACATGTACAGCCTTAGAAATATACATAATACTTTGAAAGCTGTCACATTCAGTACAGTTGTAAACATCACCCTGGGTTATCAAACTGTTATCTTTAGGTTTACTTCTTCGGATAAACCATGGGATCTTCGCACATTTCAACCAGAAGAAAATCAATTCTCCTTCAAACAGTTGCACAGCAGTTTACCACTCGTGTTTAAATGCACAGCCTTGTACTAGCTTGGATCCCAGTTTGGGTCTGTATGCAAAATAGCCTCAGTTATGGGCTTTGAATTAGGTCTGGGAGAACACCAGAGTGACTCAGTGTCCTCCCCCATGTTGGCATTCTTCAATCCAAAAGTGCCACTATGGTTCTAAATTATCCCTTTTGCTGAGTATTCAGGTGTATGTACTATATTACAATGCTATTTCTACAGGGTTACTTTTGTAGACTGATCCTTCTGAAATACTGTGTATAAACCTGTTCTCATAAGTTTGCTGAATTGTTTTAAAAATATTAGTGGAGAATCATAATGTTGCAATGGGATTGTCTAGGAGATTTCCAATTCTTCAGAAATATCATTACTCTTGACTATGTTCTTTAAGATGCTGACAAACGCTACGTCAGATGTTACCTAATAACTGAAAATTTTTATAGTTTATCCCCTTGTATGCATTATTTTCTACTTCACAGTACAAACCAAATGCAAAAAATGAATAAGGGTTTCCAACTGGAAATTTTATATAATTAATTAATGAACTCAGGCCTGGAATGATGATTTTAAATAAGAGCTGTGATTCAGCTTCAGCTGCAGGAAGATGTGGGTAAATGGCATCGCCTCTGCATTCAGAAGACTTTAGCCATGATCCTGCAGGGAGTTATCTGCCTACAGACATCTGGCCCAAAACAAACCCAAAGGTTCAGTGGGACTCGAGGTACTGCCAGGGTCCTGGAAGACTCATAGGGATGGAGAGCAAGCAAGACTAGATGAAGAAAAATGGCAGAAAAAATGCTTTAACAGGTATTTTCGTGCAAAAGGGATGTGAACTCAGGTTTTGTGTCCTGAGGAGAGCCTGAAGTTTGGGCACTGGTGGCTTCTGCCCATCAGGTAGCACAGGAAGGGGCAGGGGCTGAGCCTGACAGCTCCATCCAGATGAGGCTTTTGGGTCTGACTGGAGCCATGCTTAAGACACCAGGGAGCCAAGTGTTCGAAAAAAGGTGGCAGAGCAAACAGATCAGCTGCCATCAGAGCTCAGCAGTGGTGTACCTGGGGATGTGGGTGGAATTCAGGTACCTATGCCCCATCTCAGCTGGGTCCATCTCCTTTTGAGATAGTCCTTTAGAGCCTGCCAGCACTGTCAGGTAATGTTTTTGATTTTTTTTCACTTCAGGTGGTAGAGGTCTACACCACAAAACTCTTTGGGTGGAAGTGGATGCTTTTCAATTACAGAGCAGGAAGATGTATTCCATTCTTTCTAGTCTGAGGTCTGGTAGCCCCAAATGCCATCACAGTGCTGGGCTCTGTGGTACAAAGAGGTGAGGTGCCCCAGGAGCACCCACCACTGTGCACAGCAACACTTATGCTGTTGTTACAGTTAATTTCCTCCTCTCTTTGAACCATCTAAATTCAGCGTGCATTATCCTTCTGCTATTTATGTAAATGTTTAGATTAGGTAATATTTTATTCTACAGTGAATGACACCATAATCCTCCTTATTCTTTTCGTTTATCATAAATATTTAGTTTGTTTTTAGCTTGTGGGACTAAACACAACATCGTTTTCATTACTGTGAAATCTTCCCCTTTTCTTCTCCTGCAAGCATTCCTGGTCCCCTGGCAGTACTCTGCCTCCCAGAACATGCTAATATTGCTTGCATTACTGCAGGATTACCACAATGAAGTATACACTTGGTATTATAATTCATATTGTTGCTTTAAAAGATTAACCACTCCCACGGCTGTGTCTGGTAATTACAGAGCAGACTTTCTTTCTCCTTTTTTTTTTTTTTTTTTTAAACAAAGAACAGCGTGCACAAAATGACTGGCAAGGAGGTAAGTGTTTGGGGTGTGCTTTGTTTTTCAACCTCAGAGAAAACCAGATGCAAAATTGATAAAGGAGACTGAGAGTGGGTTTTAAGCCAAGATACTTCAGTATATTAGTAATTTAACAGATTTATATAAAGGAGATGGCACTGTCAGCCCCTGGAATGTCACAGGCTGATGCGATTGGCAATTGCCAGCTCAGATGACTTTCATGAACAACCCCAAAATAATTAATAGGCCTTCTGGAGTTTTCCAGGCAAGTGAGTATGCTGGTGAAAGAGCAATAGTTAGTTTAGCCTGTCAAGGTTCATTCTTTTTCAAAACTCCAGTCCTCCCTTGATGCCCTCTAATGGTTTTTTGAAACACCAAAATGTTTTTGCGTGAACAACATTACCCATTGTGCTTTAGTTAAATGCATTTTGATGTCAGACATACTCCTGGATCAAAAATGGCTGTTGCCTACCCCTTCCTGGGGGGATCTCCAGGGAGGGCAGCCAGATTGACTTTAATCGGCCAAAGACATGGGATGGGTTCTTAATGCGATAAACCGATCGAGTGTGCAAAGTCACATTAATATGTGGAAACTTGATCAGCTTTTATTAAGGGATCAGGAAATGCTTTAATTGCTGAGTGACAAGAGCACTTGTTTGTTTAATTGCTTGTTTGTGTTTGTTGTAAAGCCTTGGGGAATGTGGTAATTTGTCCCATTGTTGTTTGAAAATGTGGGTCTGGTAGCCAAACCAACAGCAAATAACAGACACTGGTCTGGTACCAAGTGTTGCTTCATCAACATTTACCACATTCCCAGTTTGGAGAGGATGGCAGCCTTTGGAGCAACAAAGTGGGATTCTCCTTCCACTCTCTTCTTGCTTGCATTGTCCTGAGTTTCCACCCTGTGAGAAGGTTGGAATTCTTGTGCTTAAATGATGAGTTAGTCACTGTCTGTTAAATGAAAGTAGCATTTAAAGGCTGCTGCATGGTAGAGCAGCACTTAACAGGTTGTTCTGTCTTTCACAGCTGGGGATGTAATGGTTGCACGCTCCTACATAAAACTCCTAAAAGATCTCGGAGCCTGAGGCAAAGTCATTGAAGCTGTTGGTGTCTTGTTTGTTGGACTGGCCTTTGATCAGATGCTAATGCATAGCGATAGCTTTTCTATAACTTTCCTGAATGGGGTTTTAGCATGGAATTGTTCCCTGCTGTAGGACTGCAGCAGTCCTTGGGATAGATCTTTCATGGCTGGAGCTGACCACAAGCCTCAATGGTACAATGATGCCTGGCATTCCGTGCTGGGAAGAAGTATTAGGTTTGTTGTGAATTTACATGAAAAGTCCCTGGCTAGCAATTATTCTAAATATAAAGCTTCCTGAGATCCTAATATTTCTTTCCTCTAGATTCTTGCCTTACTTTGGAAGTTAAGTTTTCCATCCAGGAGCACAACCTGGAAGAGCTTTCCTTCCTGTTTTCTCTAAATTAGCCTTTTAAAATAGTTTCTTGATGGAGGAAGAGAGAGGGTCACTGATGATTAGGGTTATAACTGGCTTTCCAGATCAGTATCCAGTACTGTAGAATGCATCTACTTCTGTAGAAGGAGCCTAGGAAAAGTCATATCAATATACATTACAGGCTTGTCATAACTCACTCATTTCCTATTTCAAACAGGAGGAAATATACTTGAACATATCTGTTGTATCTGTCAAGACTTCTCATTTGTCAAGCTATTAGTGGTCCCTCTGTCAACATAAATAAATCTGTCCATAAATCTTGACAGGTATAATCATTTGTTGCATTTGAAAGGCAAGTCTCTAACATTAGACCCCTTTTGATTCCTAACATGATTGTCTTTAAAGAAAGACATTTCAGATGCCTTCTGAATCTGGCCTCTGTCAAATGATTTCTCCTCTCTCGCTGAGTTATCTACTTGTACAAAGTAAGCAAAGGCAGAGTTCCTGCTGTCAACTCTCCTGAAGACCACACGAATCACCGGCACCGCAGCAGCGCCGAGGCCTCATCCTGCAACTGATTATGTCCTGTTTGTCAGACCAGGCTCCTGATACACTTATTGTTCTTTACAGCTAGGTTTCTCATTGCTATTCTGAGCCATTCTTCTGGCACCAGTTGTCCTTTCTGTACTTCTGGGAAGCTATCGAAGAACATTCTTTGAAGGTATTCCATCGGATGCTGCCGATCTTTTCAGCGCTGTTGTTGCTGGCAAACAATCCATACCCATATAAGAGAATTAGGCCTCTGAAATGGCTGCTAAAATATGGGCTGGCATAACTTAAGATTGAATTCCATAAATCCAACACACACTTTACAGGTTCTCCCACTGCTCTGGGGCACACTGAGGAGCTCCAGCCTCCCAAGGCTCCCCTGGGAAATATGAAGTGACCTTATTTCTGTGCTTGATGGCCTAGTGATAGTAACTGTGCCTGCCTGATGAAGTTAACAGCTATCTGGCATTCACCAAGCTGGAATATGAAGTGAGGGTCTTTGGCCAGAGCTCAGTGTCTCAGCAGACAGCTCTGGCACATGACCCAGAAATTGGTCAGTGCATGCATACCAAAAGGCAGCCAGTGAGTCCAGAGCTCTCATGGCTCCATAACATTCCCTGCCACATGGAAAACCTAAAGCACAGGCTTTGCAAATGAGAATGACTCAGGAGGTTGCTAGGGCTGGGTTTGTGGGAACTGCACAGTAAAGAGTGGATCCCCAGGGAGCTCCAGCAGGAGCCAAAGTAGTTGGTATCAAAGCTCCTGCGGTGTCATGGGCATGCCCAACTTATACAGCCACAGGAAATTAGCTGGTGAATGCTGGAGGAACCCAAGGCTAATGTTTTCCCTTTGGTCTTCTGACAGTGAAGTAAGGAAAGCTCTAGTGTTTTCTATAAAATGTATTTAAAGTTCTAAATCTTCCCTCTTTCAACTTTCCACTCTTTCAAATCATCTGCGGTTTGCTACAGGAAAGATTTTTAATTGACAGAATTTCAACTTGTGCTCCAAAGAGACTCATTACTTCACAGATTCTTTAGCTTCCTGGGGCCTTGACGTCATGGGGATATTTCTTGCTTTCTTCAGTGGATCCTTACCACTGAAACTAATTTTTCGATGAGCTGCAGAAGAAGCCTCTGTACCAAAAATTTGCTCCAGACCTTATGATAGTTTGTACAGGATGTCCAGATGCAGGGTGTCAAAATACATCTGTTAGATAAGGTTTTCATCTGAATCACAGCTCTCAATGCATTCGCTTATTAAACAGCATTAAACAGCAATTTTTTTTTTTCCATGTCAAGTCACAATTTAGGATCATATTCCACTGGAGCAGACAATATGCCAGAGCCATAGACATCTAGTTTGCTATACCTTTATGGTAGGCTGGAAGAAAAGGGGAGAGTTCAGTCCTCACTTCAAGGCAGGAATCCTAGAGAAGTAGTTAGTTAAGATTGTGTACTAAATCTGTTTGAATTAAAATACTTAGAAATACATCAACAAAGAGGACATTCATTGCTGACAAAACTCTTGGTTTGTGAAATTTGTTGAAGTCAGGGAGATAAACACCTTGCTTTTGTGAGTCTGCATGATATGAGGCATGTGCTTAAAAAAAGAATAGAAGTTCATCTGGGTTCACACAGACACCCACGTGTTGATACCATTGGAGGGTCTGCAGACTATGCAGCCCCCAGGTGAGAGCTTCTGAGGGGCTGAATTCTGGAGGGGGATGCCTAGATTGATCTACCCATGCCTTTTGCATCTGTGCCTGTCAGTGCCCCCCACACAAGGAGCTTCCACGAGCTCCCACTACTGCTGTTTCTGGTTCTCTTTCCCCGGGCCAGGAAGGATGCTGGGCTCTACAGCTTCCTTTTCTGTTGACTGGCAAGATGGTACTTTGTCAGGTAACTGCTGTTGCCACCAACTGCAAAGCTCACTAGAGTATAATGACACCTTCTGAGCCGCTTCTTTTATGCGTTAACCTACTTGGAAACAGAGGCTCATGTGCAAATTCCCACTGTATTCTGTGAAGGCTGGAACATAAGCCAGATCTGAGCTGAATTTCCCCTTTCCAAGAGCCAGCTGAATCAAAATCCCCTGATGCAGACATCCCCAAATTTTATGGGTGCAAAAGATGTCTTGATCCAAATTTTGCAGTTTGCTCCCATCTCTGCTTAAAACATAAAATGTATGTTTTTAGGGAAAAAGGATATAAACATCTTGTTCATGTTTGAGCTGAGAATGTCTTTTTTCTGTAGGCTGTCAACACAACTTCAAATGCATGCAGCCTGTCCAATCTGACAGACAATTTGCATATTTGTGGAATGCTAATGCCAAGTTACTGTATACATTTGTACATGAAAGCATTAGAAAGTTTGAAGGATTAAAGGTGGAAATGTATCCCCCTCGGCCTCGACTAGAGATCAAGACAGCACATCAATAGATGGCAGACAAATAACTGCTGCTTTGCTGTTTGGAATGGCTTAACCCAAAAATAATAAAATCCAAGCTATTTCCTAGGACATAAATAGCTGAGGGCTTTACACGTGCTAATTGCCAGAGCGTTGTTTTAGCCTTTTGAGAGTGTAATGTGGAGTCTGGCACATCCAGTGTGAGCCCTCTGACACAGTGATTGTCTTTTTGTTCTGCACTAGCTTCGTGCCTGGACCACAGCTAGAGCTCCCAGAGCCACCCCAGCACAAGGCATCCATGCTGATGTCTAGGGCTGAGCCTTCCTCAGTTGCTCTCAGGTCCTGGAAAGTTCTTTGAGGCCAGATGGAGGTGCTTGGCCCGTGCAGAAATGACTTAGTTTGCCATGAGGAGGGTGTCAGGAGGAGCAGCAGCAGGTGCTCAGAGGTTTTCCATAGAAAGATGATTGCTTGGCTGCATGCGTCAAGATATATTTTGGAGCCTGGCTCTAGACCCAGTGATTTGAAAATGGAGACTTGGAGTCTCAAAAACAAGATACGCTAAAGAACAGTTCTGCATGGTTCCTCCTAAGGATCAAAACCTGATACTATTTATTTTACTTGTGCTAAAAAATAACCTCAATAAGATGTTATAAGTTGGCCAATGGATATAATTTAGGACCAGACATTGGCAGCAGAGGACAGAGAATGCAGGAGCTAGTCAAATCCTTCCCCCAGTCTTTGATCCAAAACACGAATATTCCTTTGATTCAGAAAGGGTTTGGCCAGCCTTTTTTCGCAAATGGTTGCACGTCTCTGCGTTTTCTGGCTGGGGGAAGTGGAAGTGGCAGAGCCTCAGATACCTGGGAACCAAGAGCTGAAAACTCTCCTGGAAACTTCTCATGGTCTAACGAAATTCCCGGGCCAGCTTCCAGCCTGAGCGGATGCAGACAATGAGCCAAAATGAACCACCAAATCTGTCGAGATTCAGCCGTCATTTACGAAAGAGGACTGGGATTTTCAAGGGAGTTTGTAGGATCTGAACACCCAAATCTCTTTAAATCCCAGAGGCACTTTTGTTCTTCTCTTTCTTGTACTCCACTGAAAAGCCTCGTCTATTTATTTGAAATATTTTGAAGACCTCAGGCAGCACTTTCATTACAGACAAACCTCTCCACCAAAATTAGAAAATCACAAAGTTTTAGCTGCAGTCGCTGAAAATCTGTTATTTAACACACCTACCCAAAAAGCCCCAGGCTACACCAAAACTCTTGACCAGAGATAGCTCTGTGCTGTCACAAGACAGATCTATCTTTAGGTACCCCAGTTTGAAAACTTCACCCTTAATGCGTTCAGAAAAAGTACGTTGTTGTTTTAAAGTACATTACTCAAACGCTGAGATGCCTTCCTACTGGGAGCAGCGTTACAAAGCCGAGCTCTGCCTGGATGCCTATCCAGCATGGATCTGACAATTCACATGTAGGAAAAGGCCTCTCATGCATTCATGGTTTAGATGACCTCCATATATTTGTTTAAAAAATAATTAGGCTTGCTTAGCTTTTGTACTGTTGCATTTTCCTTTTTTTTTTTTTTTTTAAGTAGCTTTTCCTGTAGCACTCCCAGCCCAGTACAATGCTGGCTTTTAAAAGTGATTTGTCTGTTACCAGGCCATTTTAAACTTTTACTTCCTAAGTCCTTGCAAACCAGCAATACAAGGAGACTAAAAAAAAAAAAATCTCCTGGGGATTGTTTTTATAGTAACAGTGAAAGCTTAAAATGTTGCAGCAGCAGCCAAATTATTTTTCTTTTAGTGGAAACAATACCAACAACTGGAGTCTACACACAAAACGGATTAAAGCTACCCATAAAAATGACTAACAAATGAGTGCTACATTTCTTTTTATCATTTACTCTTTATAAAAAGCGACAGTTTGAAGGCTACTAATTTGGCAAGTTATTTCCCCTCTATAGTCATGGTTGTTCAGTAATTAGAGGATATATAAAACATGGACGTAGACATTCGAGTGCAGTCCAGCATTTTTGTGTGGTTTAAGATAAAGTCCACTCCCTTTCTTTCCAACTAATGGAAAGCAAGGTAGACATATCCAAAATTTAACTGCAGGACAAAGTTTGTTTTCAGGCAAAACTTTCAAGAATAGTCTCATGACAGAAGTCCAAGTCCTATTTGCACTCCTAAATTGTTCAGAATGAGGATGTCCAAAGAAATCTAGTAACCTCAGGGCATACAGAAGTGTTTTCTCCCATGACTAAACAAATGACTTCTTGAGCACAGCTGCAATCAAACATTTAAAATATTATTAATTACTAATGCTAATTGTTGAGAATAATTTTTAAAGTCATACGTCCTCTCCATAATTACTTTTTAAAATCTATTACTAAACATGGTACTTGGTGTCTAAGTCCTCCATCACTCTTGAAAATAGCACTTATGTTTTTAAGTCACTTAGGTGAGTTTTGAAATCTTTGCCTGCTATTTCATCATGTATTTTCTGGCAGTGGCCCTTTCTATACCTGTAAGTAGTAAAAAATATATTGCTCCCTCTGAAAGCGAAGAGCTAAAAATAAAACAGGATTTGGTTTAGTCAACATGAAGACAAACTAGAAAACCATTAGTTGAAGAAATTGAAATAAGAGAACTCAAAAGGCCTGGATGAAAAGCAGGGAAATGCTTCAAATGGGACATGCAGCACTTGCTGGTGTAATTCTGTGTCTGTGGCTGTTGTGGTTGGGTTCAATAGCTGGTACAGGGATGCTTTGTGGGGTACATGGAATGGTGGGGCAGGTCCTTGGAATGTTTCTGGATGCTGGGCTCATAACATGGTCCTCTGTTATGTGTGTGATGCAGGACCAGTTACTCCAGTAATTGCTGGTTTACCTGCCCACTGAGATGCTGAAGACAGGGCCAACATCTGATATTTGGTGTGTGGCTGTACCCTAAACTTGGCTGTTTGTCCTTTTGATTCAATGTGCAAGTGTTCGCCTGCTGCATGTCAATATAATAATTAATAGATTAATGTATTACTAATACATTCATTATATTCTGTATATTATACTATAATAATATATAGGTATATTATTGTAGAATGAGATAATAACATATAATGCTAATATACTGATAGTATATTAATATAAAAATAGTGATGTTGTAGCTGTATATTCAGAGTTTATCAAGTCCTAGAGAAAATGAAAAATTACTTATAGGCTGAAACCTCCCCAAAGCCTGCACTAACTAATAATTACCTACTAATTTACATTAATACTGGCCATGAGAGGTAGACCAAAAGCCCTGGTCCATGAGATTGAGATTGAGATTAAGCCAATAACATTTTGAAACAAAAAATTGTCTCAGTTTTAAGTACTTTTCAAAATGGTCACCATTACTGTGAGAAACTCTGTTCCAGTGTATATAAAACATAGTGGAATAATAACATCTCATTTGATTATACAAAGTAGTTTTTTCCTTAGTGTTTTAGTTCTCAAAATTCCCAGAATACACCACATGGAAACTGTTCACTTGAGAAATTAAGTACCGTATGTGATAAGACAGTCATGTGAAATTTTTAAGCTGTCATTAAAAATGATTATAATTAGGACAAACTATATGAAAATGCTTTAAAATTGAGACCCTGGTGAATTAAAAATTAAGGGGTATATTATGTATTATCATGTTGAAGGGCAGGGATTTACGCCTGTAACTCCCATTAACACTAATGTGAGCTGCATTCCCAAATCCCCACGCCTGGCGATGAGCATCCTCTCCCGCGTTTGTTGTCGCTGAACAACCTCAGCTTTTGCTGTACTCCAACACAATTCCTCTGCCTGCTGAGAGCAAGCTGAACGGCAAACCAGGAGTTTAAACGGTTTTCCCTCACAAATCTAGGCCCCCAGATGGAGCCAAATGTAATCCATCTAAGCAGTAGCCGCGCTCCCGTAAGATTTACTCACAAAAAGTAACCGTCACGGAGTCTCCTCTTCCCTACAACTCTTCCTGTGCTTTCCCCCACACTTAATAACCGAGGGTTGGGCTGCAATCATTTTATTATGTCTCCTCAAAATGCAGGAAGCCAGTTGCTGGGGGTGGGCTTGTAAAAGCACTTCAGTCAGGAGCCTCCAAAAGGAGCTGTATCCACAGCAGCGTGGAACTCCCACGTGAGGAGTGAGCATGTGCTCTAAGGACAGTGTACATGAGTGAAACGTCTCTTATTTGGCATAGGGCTCTTCAGAGCACTGAACAGGTGTGTATCCAGTGGCTGTGCTGGGCTTTGGGTCACACTCAGGTGAGGAATGAGCTGCTGGGGCTTGGGCTGCAAAGTGTTGCCAGTTCACTTAACACTCAGGTGCTTTCCTCATACCCCAGCATCAGCAATTATGTGAGTTTGCATTTTGGCTTTTGTTGGAAAAATTGTATTCCTTGTTCTTAAGAGAGAAACTTTCATTATTTTATCTTAAAAATTGTTTTTTAATTTTTTTTTTAATATAGAAGTACATCATTTTCACATAAGTGGTTGTGAAGTCCATCTCGTTGCTTTCATCATTGCAACTGCTCTTTTTACACCCCTGGATTTGGGAATGCTGACACTACTAAGGTAAGACAGTTCATCTATTGCTTGGGCTTTGCTGAGAGTCTACTAATAGCACTCATCAGAAATGTCCTGTCCTACTGATTTTACAAAGGCACCCATATTACTTCTCTTTAAAACACATTAAGAAAATGGTCATAATGCCACACTATAGCTCTCAGAAAAGAAAATCCCACAGAACCACAGCTTATACCTCATACCTTTCTATGGCATTGCAAAATTGTAATTATAATAACACAGTACATTCTTAACAACATCTTTTCCCTGAGGCAAAATAAATAAATAAATCTAAATAAAATAGATATATGTACAGGCAGTACACCTCCTATTTTATTAATTAGCATCTGAGAAAAACATTTTGCCAAGCTAGAAAAAGCACCAATGAATTTTCAAGGAAAGTAATGAATTCCAGGTTTGTTTCTTTATTGGTACCTGTGGATTCCGCTGTATTGCTTGTTAACAGATGCAAGTGGGCAATATAACTATTACATCAGTCAATATTATAGAAACCCAGGCAGTTTCTAAGCAACAGCCCAGCACTGATTCTTCCCAGTTATTTTCTAGGATTCCCTCAGACACAGTAAGTGAAGAGGAGTTGGACAATACAGTCTAATTTTGAGAAAGGAGTAAAGCATGAAACTGGTGATTTTCAAAATCATATTTTTGCAGATTTCTTACCAAATCAAAAGAACTAAAATTGAAAACTGTCAAAAACATTTCAGCTCAAGGGCTGCATAAACTTTTCTATTGTTCAGGCAGCTAAAGAGGCACAGCTATTTTGCTTCATACCTTGCCCACAAAAATAATGAAAATAAAGACCATAATAATAGAGCCTCTTCAGCCTGTTGGACTGAAACTGGATTTTGTAGTGTTTCTGTTTGCAGATTCACTCATCAGTTCAGCCTGAAAGTAAAACTTTTTTTGTCTTTTTTTTTGTATGAATTCTATGGTCAGTCAAATCTCGCTCCTGAAGGAAAAAATCATAATAAATCATTGTGTTTAAGCCACATAGACTCTGTGTGTGTGAGCACACATACTTTTGTGTGTACACAGATAAAAAGGTGCGTTTCAAAGCAATGTCACTCTCAGATGTCAGTGGCTGATAGAGTTTCTTAGCCTACACGTTGCATATTGCAAAGATGACATCTGCTTTATATATAACTGGGGATTCAATGAAGCAGCAAAGCTGGGATCTTTTTTATTACCCATAACTTTCCAACCAGGACTCTCTCAGAATTTGGAGAACACTCTTTCCACACTCTGCTTTAGTCCAATATGGCACCCAGTGTCAACTTCAGGTTTTGAACCAGACTTCTAAGAAGGACAGTGCTCTTTCATCTCTCTATGAATAATGCCCTTTCAGAAAACAGTTTATATTTAGAATAAATAAGAACAGACATATGTGCACACCCGCACTTGTGGACCCAAATGTGCTTCCAGGAGCACAACCATGAAAAAGCGAGAAGAAAATATTGTAAACCAGATGTTCTCTAGGTTTGAATGCTCCATTGGTTTCCATACACCATGCAAGGTTCTGGTCTGCTAAGGGAATAGAAGCAAGTTCAATATAGGAGCTTGGAGTCCCAACAGTTTTGCCTTGCTTGGGAAGGTGGAAAGCAGGGGCTTTCTTCACTCAAGTCTGATTTTTGGAAAAAAAAAAATGAACAAAAATGACCTGATGACATTTCCAAAACAGAATTCTCTGTTGTGATATTTGAGATGTCTTCATTCTCTTGTTGTCTGGGCTTGTCCCCTTTTCTTTTTGTGTTACAGTGGCACACTGAGCGTGAGCATGATGGAGATACCAAACTCCTGGGTGCTGTGGGGTGCATGCCTGCAGGGGTGGGAGACACCCCAGGCAGCCAGGCTGTGGCTCCCACCAAGGAACTGATGCAGTGGTCAGGATTCAATGGCTTTTCTCTCTTTTCCCTACCAAGCTGTTCCTATTCTCGGGTGTTAGATATTTTTCAAATAAACATTAAAAGATGGTTTGAGAAACAGACACTTTCTGCTCTCTCAAAGGGGAAGGGAAATATGCATCTCAATGAAAACCCCGTTTTCTATTAAAAACTAGTTTTGGTGAAATGAAGTCACCCAACCAGACAGCTCAGTCCACACAATTTCCGGGTGTTTCCATCCATTCCTCCTTTCCCTCCCAGTCTCCAAACCATTCTCTGCCTGCCTGATACATGTTGACATGAGAGTTAAATTGCTAAGGAGTATGAATGCTTTTGCTTTAACAGAAAGCCAGGTTACTATTCCTAGCATGGAAAGTTAAATGAAATCATGCTGTGAGTGAATTCCTATTGATTTCTTCAGGATTGATCAGAAACATTTGTCAAATTTTGTTTTCTTTCTGTCCTACATCTTCTTTAGACACATAGTTAAACATACTAAGGAACGTTTACATTTTAAAAATGTGTTCTAAGGTCTTTACATAAACATACATGTAATAAAAGTGACTGGTGATTTATATTCTCTATATACATTCAGATACTTTATTTTCAAAGCCAAGATTTTAAAAAATAGGTGCCTAAATTCAGACACCTAAGTCTATGTTTACAGTCTTCGGTTGCCTGATTTTCAAACATGTTAATACTCAGAAACACTTTTTTTTTCCGTTGAGTTGTCTCTTTTTGACAAAAATTTACATTGGACTGATTTTCATCTATTAGAATCAGAAAGGGAAAATTAAAGATTATAAATTTTCAAAGGATGTAAAGGCATAAAGGAAAAAACCTAAAAATCCACATCTTTTTGCATATTTAATTGCAGAAAATGATGTGCATTGGTACAAGGCACGTGGGTACAACCCAGCAGATTCATCCTTGCTCACTGAATGTGAGCTAAAGCCCTTTTTCGCAGCATTTGTCTTTTCTTCTTTAGGCTCACACCAAGGCCTCCAGTTTGAAAAATGTATGTGTGCTCCTGCACCTAATGTATATGCATATTCAGTGTGACTGCATATGGAAATGGAGCATCCATGCCAAGAGTTTTCCAGCCAAGAGGCTTTTTGCATGTGTGAGGCTCAGAGGGTTGTGTGCTTTTGGGGTAATTGTGCGTGTGAATCCAGCGGGCAGTCACACACTCCGCTCTGACCTGTACAGCTGCATTAATGCCTCCTTTAAAACATCTAGCAAAAAGCTGGTGAGAAAAATGATACCTTTTTTTAGACACCTGGTCCTTGAAATAATAATAGAAAACCCCTAAAAACTGATTATGGATCGTGAAATGGTGTGGTTCAGCTTTCAAAACCTGCCTGTGTGTCCCCCTCATAAACACAGGTCACTCTTAAATTTAGGCACTATTAGATTTGTGGGTTTAATTGCAAGCAAATAATTTTTTTAAGAGGTAAAAATAAATTGATGCTGTTCTAAAATCTAAAGAGAGAAACTTAAAATTTAAAAAAAATGGGAAGAAATAAATAAACATATAACAAGAAAAAGTTAGTGGAGCAGCTGTGTAAATAACACAATGTTAAAGAATAAAAGGAAACTGCCAAAGCCACTTGGGATGAGGAAGGAGCCTAAAATCCCTTATTGCTATAACAAGGTCTAGCTCATTGGTTGTGCCTGATTTTTTTTCTGCCACCTCCAGGTCTGCCTTTGAAAGGCACCGGAAGAAGGGAAGAAAAATGAGGTTATCCCATAAAATAATCTACTACTATTTGGTAAGGGCACAGGAATAGAAAGTGGTTTAATGTTGGGAGTAGAAGCTGCATGAAGTAATCAGCTGAACATTTACTTCATTCATCAGTGCAAAGCTAATGTTGAATTGTGCAAAAGTCAGTGAAAAATTTCCATGGTTTTGCTGCAGGCTTTGCTGAATGACACCACTTGTCCAGAGAAGTGCTCTGAACCTCAAACTCAGAGCCACAATGACCTGGAGCTCTGCACTTGGAATCCAGCAGGATGAGAAAGACATCTCTAATGTCCTGGGGGCAGGGGACCTGTGGCTTTGCACCTAGAGGGTGAGTTATGCACTCTTCATCTGAATTTTGTAACAGCTCTCAAGATCTTGAAGATAATCTAGGATTAGCAAAAAAAAAAACCCTAAATCAAGTAATGCACATGTTCTTGTTGCTTAGAAGTTAGAAACCATGGTTTATTCTAAATAGAAATCTGTTGCTTGGATATGTAAGGATGTAAATTGAGTTTGTGAGACTTTACAAAGGGACAAGGTGCTAGGAATAAATTATTAGTTAATCCTAATGGTTGTTGCTTCTCCGATGTAATTATGACTTTGTAAATTAATTGCAAGGCTTCAAAAAGGAGCCAGGGAAGCTCCCTCTGCCCAGGAGCTGCACGTTTCTCTGCAGAAACCCAGTGCCATGAGGAGTGCGGAGCCTGCCTGGTGCCTGCTCCATTTCCTAAGGGCCATGGGGAGAGGGAAGCCAACACAAACTGCTCCAGCAGGACTGGACTCTCAGAGTGTTTCTGAGGAAAGTCCAGCTGGCAGCAGTTAAAGCTGCCTTGTGGGGCCCTGGCACCCGCCAGCTGTGCTGGGCACTGCCACAGGGCAGGAATTCAGGGATGGTCATGCTCTCTTTAACTCTTAGCTCAGACTCTTGACCCAGTGCCTGGGCCACCTTGGTGAGCTTGCAAAGCATCTGCTGCTCCTTTCCAATCATGCTCCCATGTGCTTGGTTCATTGGCATGAGGGCTAACACTTGCTGTTTTTGCAGGATTGACTGACTGCAAGACCACAAATTTCATCAGGGTTTTCTCTAGTTAATAGAAGCCCTATTGCCATTACTACCATGTGCAGTTGCTGTATGATGTCAGGTAACAGTTATGTGGGATTTGGGGTTCCTTTCAGTTTCCATTGCCAAGTCTGAGTTCCTTCTTGACAGAGTTGATTATTTACCTTAAATTTTAGAAAACTCTTTTTTAGTAGCTGTGTGACTTTATCACACAGGAAAATAAGTACAAATTCAATTCTATTTCTGGCTGAAATCTATTCACCTACCTATCCATCTATGATATTATTTTTCTGTTTTCCTGTCTGTCTCTTTATTTATCTATCTTTCTAAATATGTGCATAAAGTAGTGTCTATTCACTAGGGCAATGGTCTTAGAATTTAATTATAACCTGAGGTATCTGGTATTCTGACTTGCTGTCCCATCCTGCATCAAGGAGACCTATAAGACTTAGAGAAAGATAAAACACCTTCATGTAGTTTTTACCTGCTGATAGCAGTTCTATCATTGCAAGATCTGGCAAGACAGTCAAACACCACATTTTCCCAAGGGTATGTACAGCAGGCAGAGCTGAGGGAGAGATTAACAAGTTTTCTGTGGAAGGAGGGTACATCTGCAAGGGTGAGGAGAGCCTTCACTGATGTGCCACTTGTAAATGCATATGAACTCTGTAATAGGTGCAGTGCTTTTGTTCAACAGCTGTAATCTTTTCATTGTACCTCTTTGGTTGAATTCAGATAAAAGCACTTTGTTGTCAACAAATCTAATATCTGTTCTTGTCCCACTTGAAAGGGTCAGATGAAATTTCCCACCAGGGAACAAAAGAACCTGAAGCTCCCCAGGAGGAGGTGGTGGCTCGGTGCTCAGCAGAGCAATGATGTCAGTGAGGGTGAAAAGTGCTCCCCAGGCTGGCAGTCCCATGGCAGGAGAGGCAGGGCTGGCATGGCAGCCAGGCAGGAGCTGTGAAATCACTTCTTCCTGAGACGCCAGGGCCGATTGCCCCCAGAGACTCCCATTTAGGAGATCAGGTGAAGCTCTTTGGGGTTGCTGTCTCATGGTGGAGGTGGTCCACAGGCAGGGATGCTCAGGCTGCAGTGGGAGCTCGTGGTAGGGGAGGAGGAGCCTCGTGGTCACGGGCAGTATTTCCAATGTACCTGGCTCTGCAGAGAGGAAAGGAAGCTGGAGAGGGGGATAAGACCAAAATTCTCCCAAGTCCCTCCACTCCAACATTGCTCGGGATGCTGGTTGGACACTCTATGACATGCTGAGAGAAGGACTCAAAAAAAAAAAGCTTACTTTTACAATAACAGCACCAAATCATTATAAAAATACACCTACATCTTCAGCAAAACTGCAGCATATGTTTTTGAGTCAAAGACATTTGCACCAAATGCAGAGTCTAGAGATGTCTGGCAGCTGAAGCAGGGAGCAGGTGTATATTTAGCCCTTTCAAATGTGCACTTAAGTGCATGTAAATATTTGCTAGGTCAAAGCTTCAGTGTGCTAATGAGCCATATGTGACAATGTCCATTTCCCAGGAGCCTGTGCTTTGCACATTCTCTCAAACCTCTTCTCTCAAACCATCACTAATGGTGATTAGTGCAACGTGTTTTTACTTGTCTTTTGCTAACCCTATCTCCTTGTATCACTGCAGAGGCAGCTCCACCTCTGCTGCAATTAACAGCTTTTCCTGACAGTGGCAGGTTGTAGGGACAAGGACATAGTCCTAGTCCTGGTATCTTCCAAGACCCAAAGCCTCAAACAAACACCTACAAAGAAATCAAAGACAAGATGTGGTCAGAAATTAGAAATTTTCATTTTCAAGATAAAACTATTGGGCACCTGTAAGTTCTTTGGATTACTTGCACAGGCTATGGAATAATTAGACCTAGAGAACTGCTGCACTGTAAACCTGGGCAAAGCCCATGGCCTGTTCAGAGCAGGGGATGGTACAAAGTAGTGAAAAGACATGGAGTAACCCATCACCAACACCCTCTTCCCATATCAGCAAATGGACTCAGTTATGAGAATAAAAGGGACCTTGGCTGCAAATGACTTAGGGCAGCATAAATATGTATTATGAATTTTAGGCTCAGACATAATTAAATGCCATTTGTCAGATCTATGCTTGTTTTTCATCTCATTTGAGTTTTACAGAATGAATTAACTAACAAATGTGCCTCTTATTCTACCATAACAAATCATTTCTCAGAAAAGTTGCCTCCAAGCAGCAGTGAGAGAGTGACTGGGGGGAGTGACCTTCTGCTGTGAAGTTGTCACGTTCCAGCAGAGCCCTGAGTGGCAATGACAGCCTCAGTAATGGGGAGCCCATAGTGGCCTGGCAATCTTGTTGATAACTTGTTAATTTATTTAGTGCAGTGGTGCAGAGGCAAAGATCTGGAGTAAGGGGTGGGGTGGGCTGAGCCTCAGGGCTGAAATATGTAAATATTCTGGTTTGGAGGAAAAAAAAAAAAAATTCTTGTTCATTGTCGCTAAATGAAGTTGGTGACAGGAGTCACCAGTGAGCAAATAGGCTCATGTTTGTACCAAGGCAGCTTTCATTAAACACCTGATACAGCAAATGTATGGTCAGTGTGTGCACAGTTTGGGTAATAGAACTCTCAGTGCTCCTCTTCTGGCCATGTAAATGCAGGATTACAGCACACCAAGGGACTTTCATCCTGAGCTGAGTCATAGGATGAGAAGCAAAGGGTCTGTGTGCCTTTGGCAGGCAAAAGGGAGACAGTGTTTAAGACCATGTGTGAAGAAATCCTTTCCTTGCAATTTAACTGTATCTTGTAGAGCTATCTCACTTTGTTCCATCATATTAAACCAAAGGTCCTTCCTATACTTAGCAAATCACTATGGCAAATGGATGGATTTGCTAACCAGGTCTTAAATTCTGTTCTGAAGTGTTATTAACTGCTCAGGAATGAGTGATATACATCCTTTAAAGGATCTAATGTCTTCTCCAAGTGGCAAGCTCCTACGAGACCCAGATCCATTGGTAATGTCATAAAACAGATACCCCAAAATCAAAACATTTTTGTTGTTTGGAGAGTCCCACATGTTGTCCCTAGCAGGTGGCCTCCTGCAGCTGTACTCTTCATGCTGTGTAGTTCATACATTTATGAAAGTAGTTTGTCATATCAGGTTAATGAAAATACAAAACAAATGCTCTAAATTGAGCTTTAGGCAAACAGGTGAGTCAAACAAATAAAGCTGATAAGAATTGTCCTGTGTACACCTCTGCAGAATTATCCTTAAAATATCTTAAAGAAGATGGGGTAGAGAGTATTTAACAAATAATGTGGTGTCATTTGAAAAACAAATCCAGATGGTGGTGTTAGCATATCCAGTGACTTAACCATAATGCCATGTGTCTGCAGGAAAACAATAACCCCCACACAGCTGAAGCCTGCAAGCCTGAATTCATACACACTGAGGAGTTTCATTATAAATATGAGGAAAGAAACAGCACCTGGTGGCCAGGTACCAACAGCAATACTGGTAGCAAGTGTAGGATCTCACCCATGAGCAGCACAGCCATTCTCGTGGCAGGCTGAGGAAAAGCACATTTCCCTCTTCCCCAGTGAGGGAAGAGGTGCACCGGGCTGTCTGCAGGCACCTGTCATCACCCGTGGCCCCAGAGGTGTCCAGGGAGCTTGGGCAGCCTGCTCTCCTCTTCTTCTTGCTCTTCCCAGGCCCTGAATGTGTTGCTGCAGCTGAACTGTGTCCTCCAGCTTCTGGAGGGTCTGGAGTGCCCACGGGACACCTCTGCTCTTGGCCTCAGTGCATGAATGTGCACGAGGAATTTCCCCTGAACATTTATTATCCCTGGTACCACAGTCAACAGTTGGCTGGGTAACTGAGCAAATTTACTTGAACTCTTTATTTCCCAGGTCTTATTTTTCTAAGGAAGGCAATAAATCAATGACAGGAAAAGTACTCACCAGGCAGAAATTGGGTAGCTTCATGACTTAATCAGCACTGATTAATGCCGGTCGGGAATCTATCTCTGCATTTCTTTGGAATACATTTTGGAAAGTCTAGTAGTTCCTAGCAAAGTTTTGCATGAAAAATTAAATTACTTGCATATTCCTGTCTCTCCTTAACAACTAGGTTCCTCGAGGCTCACACCATCTTTCCACGTAGGTCTGTCTGTCTGGGAGCTCCGAGGAGCAGCGCTCCCTCCAGAGCTGGAGGCAGATGGTCGCAGGAGAGCCCAGAGCCAGGTCTGGGTGACAGGAGCGGAAAGGCAAGAACAGCCACAGCCGGATGAGACACATCTCTTCCTCTCTGGATGTAACACACTGAAAACGCCAGAGATACGTCAGCCAGAGATGGGGCTGGGGGACGGAGCTGCGTCAGAAGCAGCCCTTCTCCTGCAGGGGTGGGAGAGGAGCTGTGACTCCCGAGGAAGGTCAAGGCCGGCCGGCAAACAACCCGGGCAAGAAACCCCCAGATGGATAAACAATCCAGACATCTGGTGAGATCCCGGCATCGCTGCAATCAGGGAGGTTTTGGCACCGACTTTGACACTGCCAGGATTTCCCTTGTAATTAGCAGCGTGCAGCCTGTCTGGGGAGGATGTTCCCTCCGGAAAGCTGCTGGGACCAGGCTGCAAGTCGAGCTTAATCCCTGTGAAGCAAAGAATAACACCCAGTTAGTCTCTGGCTCCCCAGATATCAGAAAATTACTAACTGGAACTCAACGAATATGAGATACTACTGATAACTAGTTACTAATAACTAACAGGCTTGGTTGCTGGCGAGATTTCGTAAGGCGCTCACAGTAGTGCCACAAGGATAGCACTGGAACAGACTTGGAGCAGCCATGAGAAGGGATTCAGTATGGCAAAGGGTGCATAAACCTCAGAGCACGTGGAAGTGTCTGCATCCCCTTCACAGCATCAGAAAGTTAGGTAGGTACATATAAAACAGGCAAATTTAACCATAAATTTATTATGATAAAAGGCTCAGTCTGGTAAGATTATCAACATAATAGATTTTTCAGTTTCTATATTGATCCAGGCACACAGACACATAAAATACCTCCACAATAGGATTTTCCTTGAAAAAAAAAATCTGTGTTGTTAAAGACCTTAGCTACCTGTATTTGAAGATCGTTGTCTGAAAAGATGAAAAACATACATTTTCATTTCGTTTCAGATTAGCATGGTAAACAGCTAGATCTGTTCTTTCAAGTGGAGCATTCAGCTCCATTTGTTAGCTTTGTTGCTGATATTTCACCTCTCTTATTTACTTAACATAGTTTGACAAGAAATTCTCAGTGAGATAATATATCTACATGAAAGACAGGCTTGGGGAACAAGTCCAGGGATTTCAGTGGGACAGAATCAATTATTTATGTCTTTGCCATTTTGGTCTGCCTTCATTCTACAGAAAGCACTTGGAAGAACTACCCAACCAGCTGCACATTTTTGGTAGATAGATACATTCTATTTTTTTGGGGGGGGGGGGGGGGGGAGAAAAAAAAAAAAAGGGGACATCAGTATAAATCAAGATTGCACCCACTTGCGAAAAATATCAAATCCCAAGTGATGGAAGCTAACACCCTGCAGAACAACGCCCTCTCCCCAGCCAGGCAGGATGGCCCCTGCTGCAGGGAGCAACCAGTACAAACAGAATTAGCAAATGTTCCTGTTGCTTTTTGCCACACAAAATTAGACAAACTGTATAGAAGCCAGCTTCATTTTTCCCAAACAGCACAGTAGAAATGATCCTTACACAGCAACCAGCTGGTGCAAGGAGTTTCTGAGGCTGAAGTAAGGCAGGTGATGGAGGACACCTCCATTCTTCAATAAATATCAGAAAGAAAAATTGCTTACCCATTCTGGATAGCTCAAAAACATAAACCAGAGCAGTCTCACATACAGCCCATCCCAGCTCAGATCAGCAGGCAGACCCTGAAGAGACCCAAGGCACTGGAGTTCCTGTTTCAGCATCGTGTGATGGGACCATGCCAAACATCAATCCAAAGGCAGGCAGCTGTGCCGTAGCCAAAGGCTGCCAGGCTGCAGGGACAGCAGAGTGGCTCCAGTTCCTGCAGCATCATCACGGTAAGTGACAAGGGGAAGCTTCTACAGCCCATGAGCACTTTGTCAGTCAGAGGTCAATGAGAAAGGATAAAGAATACAAAAAAAAAAAAAAAAAAAAAAAAAAAAAAAAAAAAAAAAAGCAAAGCATAAATAAAAAAATAAGTGGGGTAGAGGAATGAAAGGGAATGGGCAGGGAATTTAAAAAATAAAGAAAGAAACCAAAGCATGCTAAAAACTTACCCAAAGTAAAAGCCAGGCCTTCATGATGTTCCTGCAGAAGCCTAGGTGAAATCTCCCCCTCACTTTGATGATGGAGGGTCAGGTCCTTAGGAAAAAGGGTTAGTCTGGACATAATGAAAAGAATGTGGTGCAAATGAAGGAAAATAAGTGAGTGGTGCTGTATAAAAATAACGATTCTGTAGCTACTAGGCAATATTGTCATCTCTGCACACATCCAAGGACTTAAGTGACCCACTACTCTTGCTGAGGATCTGCTCCATTAATAATAAGAAAGAGCAATTTAAACTATGGCTTTTTTCATTGTGTTTTATACAGGTTTGGGGAATATGTTATCAAAGGCTCCAATTCTGGCCAAAGTCCACAGGAATCATCACCTGTGGTCAGGCCCTGGATAGAAAGATCAGAGCTATCTTTGCGTAGCCCTACCACCAAAAACAGATCAATCAGAAGTAACTCAAAAGGAAATAGTCTACAGGGAACAGATGAAGATGCATTTAGAGGAAATAATCCCCATTCAGGATGCCATTATTAAAAGAGAGAGATAACTATCAGAGCTAAGATATGTCAGGGCAACCTCGTTGACATGGGACTGGAGAACTTCTACTGTAAAAGCAGAGAAACTAGGTCAGTGCTTTTTGAAGAGAGGAAAGCTCAGGGTGGACATCATTATTTTATACACGATTCTAAGGGGAATAGCTAGGAGAGATGTCAGAAAACTAGTGTCAAATACAAGAACAAATGGACAGGCTCTAAGAAAGGGAAATGAAGAGAAACTAAAGGAGGCTTGAGCTCAAGGGATATAAACATTTCTGTACACACTAAGCAGTTGATGCAAAGACTGGGTTACAGAAAGGGCTGCTAAGAGCAACCAATAAGGGTTTAGAAAAGGAAAAGCTTTGTGGGGTACAGCCACCTGAGAGCAGACAAATCTGTCTCTTGATCTTTTCTGTCCCTAGAATTGCCCAAGTTTCAATCTCAAAATTACTACGAGGTTCACATACAGTAAATCTCTGTGCAAGCGCAATAGATTGAAGTGAGAATTCAGTTTATCACTCAAAGACAGAACTCAGAAGAGCATTTGCCTTCTAATTCTATTAATATAAATGTAATTACAAGGGCTAATTCCAATTCAAATGTTAACTTATAAGGACTGGTGGAGGTAGCAGCCCACAGAGAAAGAGATGATGCTGGAATCCCTGATTCTTATGTTTGATCAATAGTTCAGTACTAATAGACTTTATTTATTAATTGGAGCATGTGGTTTGAAAATGAGCCTAGTTTTTAGGTGGCATGTTCTGACAACTAGAATATTTGCATGTTGCAGTTGTCTCTATACAAGAAAAAAAGCCTCTTTGTAGTGTTGGAACAGATAAGAATTGTCTTTACTTAAAAAAAAAAAAAGGCAGAATGCTAACTATGATGCAAGTGGCTTCCAGAACATGCTGCCTTAAACACAGATCAAAACAATACTCTTTGTTCTAAATACCTGAGATGTAAACCAGTCACTAGGGGAAGGAAAAGAAAAAACAAGTAGATTGAGGTAATAGCTTGGGGCAAAGGGAATTGAAGACAGAGGAGAATCAGTGGACTGTACAGTCTTGAGTTCTTTTAGGGCATTTTCTTATATCCTCTTAAATTTAAAGGCAGAACTTCATATGGTAGAAATAAGCACACCTTTATTGAAGCTGATGGAGCTAAGCTATGGGTCTGTTTCCAAATATGTGTTCTACTACTTTTAAGGAAGAAAATAGGAAAAAAAGTAGCAGATACACAAGAGACACAACAGACCCATTAAATATGTGTCAAATTCTGAGTCCTGTAAAAAGTGTAATGCCAACCCTGTTCATTGCGAATTTTCCTTGTTTAGAATAACGTGTTTTAGGATATGGTATAGGAGTGATTATGGTAATATGAGGTTGACAGTTGGATTAGATGATCTTGAAGGTCTCTTCCAGCTCTAATGATTCTGTAATTCTGTAATGAATTTTTCTACTGTCTTACCTTGCCCTGAAAAATGTCACAAATCTTCCTCCTTTCCAACCCAGTGGTTAAACAAGAGAGATTTTGAAGTGAAATATGAGGAGGGAAGAGTCTGAGTGTGCTGTAGCCCTCTCTGCCTCCATTCTGTGTTGTGGTAGTAGAAATGTGCCTGCACCTTCCAGATCGTAAAAATGCCTGGCAGTGGGATGCTCATAAAACTTTCAGAGTACACTCAGATCAATTCTGAACCACCAGGATGTGATACTGAGATGAAGTGGCCCATCTCAACCACCGTTACAGCCACTGAGACATTGATGTTGACACGGAACCAAAAATTTGTCACGACGCTGGGGAAGAGCAGGGATCACAGAGTGAGTGATACTGATCAAAGCAGATGAGAGTCAGGAATGTTTATCCAGGAGATGCAAACTCAGACACATACCTCGGTGATCTGAAGCCGTCAGAGTTAATATGCTGTCTATTAACATTTGTTCAAATACAGCACCTGTCAGAGCACGTACAGGAAAAGGATTTTTTAGGTCAATCTGACACGTGAAGAGTGAGATGTTGTCAAGGGGAGCTAACCCTGGCTGGCTGGCTGTCGGTGCTGTGTTTTCTGTGCACCTTTTCTTCTCCTAGGCACCAAACCCCAGAGGTTAATGCTCTCTGTGGACTTTGGTTTTACTCCAGTATGACAGTTTCTCACACTTTTAATAACATTCAAATATCTGCCGTGCTAATGCAGGTGTCTTCTGGCACTGCTCTGCGAGGAGGGGGAAAGCCATGCTTGTGGTTACTGGTTGTCTGAGGTGGTGAGGTTACTGGCAGCAGAGGTGAGGCTAGAAAAGGGTTTCCTGCAGCCAGAGCTGAGGTTGGAGAAGAGTTTCCTACAGACAGAGCTCTCTAGAGCTCACCACTCGGTTGCACCCTCATGGACCAATGCTCTCAGGAGGGAAGTGCACCATCCTGGCAGCCCAGCAGCCTCAAGCCCCTGTGCTGATCCTCTGCTGATGTTTGGGTAGTGAATGTGACAGCAACCCCAGGAATATTTACAATAGATTCTATACTGAAGAAAATAGGGTGGCCAACAAGTTTTCACTTCTCACTAGGTGCTTAAAACAACATCCCATTATCAAGCAGCTGGGCACTCCCTGGTAAGGTCTTTCATCTGTTTCATATACATGCTATCACAAAATATAACTTGCATTATTGTGTGTCCTTAAGCAATAGGAAAGCAGAGAATTTATATTTTGGGCAGTCCCCAGTTTCATTTTCATTGTCCATGCCACGGTTGCATAGCTTCACCTGAACTTTGAAAGCTGACTGCGTATCAGGTAGTTTCAGAGCAAACCCGTGTTCGTAATGAGTAAATGAAGTTACTGTTACTTTAGTTTATTCTAAGTGTTGAACCCAGCATGAGATCTAACCTGGAACAGTCATCTCGAGAATATTGCAGTGGAAAGTAGAGCGTAGGATTTAACATTGGAAATTAGAAGTTGATCCTACTTCTTATACAAAATTGAGATTGACAAAATTGAGGTTTATCTACATAAACCTTTAAACAAAGATGTGGCTCTGAATCAAAATTAGGGAACTGGGGAAATGAAATTGAGGACTTTGTGCTCTTAAAGGAAACTTGCCCAGCAAGACTGTCAGCCACGGAGAACTAAGCACAGACATTAATGGAGTCAGGTCTTTTTCAGGAGGTCAATTTTTAATAAATCAAGATTGTTTAAAAATTATAATTATTGATTAATTAAATTTATACTTAGAGCTTAGCCCTCTTAGTTTTGAAGAGTCTGTACACCCAATTGGTATGAATGATGAACTGAAAGAAAGGAAAAGTCATTATTTAATTAACTGCTATTCCAACTGGAGCTAATGCTAGCAATAGGTTTGGATGTCTGTACCCCACAAGCACGAGTAAAGGGATTTTGCAAGACTCTCTCTGCATTCAGTTTCCATAAAGCAGCCTGCCCTGTGTCTGACTATAAAGAAACTGAAAAGAGCAGGTATGGATTGGATATCAGGATGAAATTCTTTGCTCTGAGGGTGGTGAGACACTAGTACAGGTTGCCCATAGAAGTGCCCAAGGCCAGGCTGGACAGGGCTTGGAGCTATCTGGGACAGTGGAAGATGTCCCTGTCCACGGCAGGGTTTGCAACAAGATCAGATTTAAGCTCCCTTCCAACCCAAACCACTCCATGATTTCATGAATAATATGTTCATCTCCAAAATGTGATCCTCAAAAGACAGAGTAAGATTGTTTGTAAGTGTATTAAGGGTCCAAAAGTCCAACAGCAAAGTGTACAAAGCTGAATTGCACAGCTGTACAAGCAATTTCTGGCTTGGATGAATGTAGCTGTAAGTAACTGGACGGGGCTGAAGCCTGAAAGAGAAACAGCACAAAAGCAGGAGTATCCATTTGCCTAAACTGGAACTTCTAAGGTGGGAGCAGGCAGGATTAGGCCCTTGGCATGCAGAGGGGAACCAGCTGAAGAGGGAAAAGGAGCAACAACCAAGGCAATGAGGTACCAAAGGCAGGGGGCTGGAGGTGAGTGAAATAAGAAATGAGGAGGCACCATGTTGGCATGAAGTGATACACTGCCACAGGCAGCTCCCAAGCTGATCCCACACTTAAAAATAGATTGACATCTATCCAGGAGATGAGTTTGTTATTCTGTAACTACAGCATTTTCTATTATGTTTGATAAGGGAAAGAAGATTGCATCTTGGTCAGAAATAAAAGAATTCTCCTCCTAGCAGGGGATAATAGCAGGAGAACAGGGGCAGATGACAACTGCAGATTTAAAATAGTTCAGTGCTGTCCTTGGCAGGGAAGATAAGTTCAGTGCTGGGCTGAGATGTTGTCCCATGCTCACAGCCAGGCCACCCCTGTGGTGTCCCACAGGCAGTGCCCTGCTCCTCTCCCCTCCAGAACTGATCCTCTTGGGTCACTCTGGGCAATTCTTCTGGGAGTCAACTTGATATTGCACAGAAAGTCATTAGAGGAAGAAAGACAGGGCCAGTGTGCCAGCAAGGCCCTGATCTAGGAGAATTTTTGGGGTGGAATTAGTGTTAAAGAAGTGTTGGCTGTCAAGGATAGGGCTGTGTGGGGGTGTCTCTGCCTGTTGTGGGGGCTACAAGAAAGAGAGAGAGACCCTATCTACAAAGGCATGTAGTGACAGGACAAGGGGGAACAGCTTCAAAATGAAGAGGTTTAGGTTTGATATTAGAAAGAAATTCTTCTGTGGGAGAGTAATGAGACCCTGGCACAGGTTTTCCAGAGAAGCTGTGGCTGCCCCTGGATCCCTGGAAGTGTCCAAGGCCAGGTTGGATAGGCCTTGGAGCAACCTGGGATACTGGAAGGTGCCCTGCCTGTGGCAGGGGGTTGGACCAAGATGATCTTTTAAGGGACCTTCCAGCCAAAACCAATCTATGATTCTATGAGCATACCCCAGACAGATGTGGAGAATGTATGTACTGCCTGACTTCTGCAATTGCACTGTAGGTAGTGCAAAAACCCTAACTTTGCAAAAAATCCAAACCTCTTTTGTTTCAGTGTGTAACTGTTGATCTAAAATGGGAGTTCTTGTTTTCTAATTCACAAAGCTTAAAAGATTGTTCATTTTATATTAAAATGATAGCCTTTGCAAGAGACCTTCAATCTAATTAAAGCCAGGAGATTAGCATCCCTTAGAATATTTGCAAAGCCTGCAATGCAGAGTTAATGAAATGTGTACACTTTTACAAAGCTTTAATTTTTAATGAAATAATTCAGGACATGGACCTTGCTCCTCTGCCTTACTTGCTTTGTCCAAAACAGGGGGTGTTTATAAACAATGCAAAGTTCTGGGCTGAAGAAGACAGAGGAGAGGATAATTTAAAGGCTTCTTGGTAACTACTGCAAGCCTGTCTTTTATCTCTTCTGTTCAGCCTGAGAATGTGAGTATTCCTGATTAATAGTAATGACTGAGAATATGATTTCAGAGTGGCAGTTATTTCTTAAGGCTATGTATATGTGTGTATGTAAAAAAATACATGTAGCATATATTATATTTATATATAAATATATACCTGTATAATAAATTAGATCTACAACTGTATAAAATCACAGTGACTGCTAAAGGGACCTTAAATAAAACAAGTAGGGGTGTAGGTTGCAAGGGAATGTCTCCTATTTGAAGAAATGGGCTGAGTTCAGCGGCAGGGGAGCAGCCAGGGCTGGACCAGTCTAGTTCAGAGGGGATGACCAAAGGAAACCCTAAGCAATTCCAGCCTCTTTTCAGGTCAGGCTCTTCTAATGATGGCCCCACTCCTCTGTTATCGGTTGAGAAGGAAGAAAAGAGGAAAAAAGCCAAAGCACAGAGAAGAGCAAGCCCTGTTCAGAGTCACGGTTGCTCTGGCTGTGTCAGGGGGCAGGGCATCCCCAGAGCCACGCACACCCTGTCCTGGGCTGATTTACAAACAGCCACACCATTAGAGCTATTTACTGCATCTGCTTCTTTCACCCTTTCCTTTGCTGCCTCTCAGTTTTGCCACAGGAAAGATCTGGCTGTTGCATTCAAAATAGTAATTCTTTTATAGAGCCACCCCCCTACTTTATATTATGCTTACTGGATCCTTCTGAAACCTAAATGTTAGAATATCCTAATCTTGCTCTACATTTTAAAGCTGAAAGATAAACGTGTTGTTTAATGAAATCCACAACACTACAGGAATAGTAACCATTGTGTTTCTACATTTCAAAGAACGGCTGAAATCTAACATCTGGTGTAACTGTACAAACCTGACCTTAGGTCACAGTAAGTATTGTATTGTTGATGATGGATACGCTTTTTTCATTACCATGCTGTCTCCATTCTTTCAGCATCCATGCTGTGAATCCCCAGTTATAGCCGGGACTATTGATAAATACTGATTTTTAAAATACAATTCTTTTTTTTTTTTTGGTGGTTTTTTTTGCACTTTTAAGCATGCATTGTATGGTATTTTCTTTTTAAATAGCTCTTCTAGTTTGTTGTCAACAATATGCTATTATTTGAGCAAACTTTTCTGCATGATAGCTCTAACACACAAGGATCAAGGATTATGTGTCTGAAGACGCAGCTATGATCCTGAAAGAACAGTGTCACAAAAAGGTGATCCTCTGCCTCTAATGCCTTCCCCTGTACTTTCCTCTTTGGATGATCGTTTCCTTAAAGCCCTTGTAGAACCAGGGCTTAAGGTTTAAATTGGGAAGCAGATGTGGACACCTGTGAATGTGTCTTTGCACATCATTGTTTCAAGGTTTCAGCCCCTGTGCAGGAAATGAGGCCCTGCACTGTCCTGTGTGATTGATGTCCATTATTCCCAAGATCTGGGGTAATTCACACTAGGTCAGTGACTGCGCAGGAGCAGTGCTGTAACCAGTGCTCCCAGCAAGCCCAGTGAAGTACCAGTCAAGAAAAGAAGATGTTGCCCTCATAGCTGGAAGCTCTGGTCAGATCTTAAATACATAAAAGCCACCAGAAGCTCCAACACTGAACTGGGAGAGTTAGGACAAATTTAATGATGATTTATATTTGTTTGCTTTGCTGACCATATCTACCCCCAGAACCTCTCCATTTTTTGCAGCTCTCCAAGAGCATCACAAGACTCTTAGCACAGAACTTTAATTTTTTTTCCCCTAAAGCTGTGCAAACACAAACCTCTTTTCCAATCCTTTGGGCAGCAGATGCCCAGGCCCATTCAGACTTGACTCTTTGGGACAGAAATCCTGACTGGGAATGCTGGATGTACTGTCAGCAAAGGAGAAATATGTCCTATCCTAACCCTTAGGTTGTAATGCACATGCTGTGTTCTCACTAGGTGTTAATATTCCTTCATGATGTTACTGCATCATGCAGTGGAGGTAAAACAGAATATCCTTGGCTCATGCTCCCGATGGAGATGTGCAGAATGAAGCTCTGACTCCCTGAAATCCTTACATTTTCACCAACCCAGCAGTAACCAGCATGGAAAACGTCTGAAGGCATTGCTTCAACACTTTTAAGAAACATCTATTCACTTCAGTTCTGCCAAAGCTAAATACATTTATAGATTTGTTCGTAATTATTTTTAGAGTAGAATTCTGTTTGTTTGACAATATCTGAAAAATTAAATACCTGGGGCAACATTGCTGAGTGCAGCTGGTACATTGGAAACATGGGGAAATACTTGCTGTAATTGTGAAGGTTTTATTTAATGGCTCTGAAAGCAGAGTTAACTCATTCAGTGAGGACAGGTTGTTTGATGGGCTGGTGGTGCTGCCCTCTCTGTCACAAGCTGCCAGCCCTGTCCTGTAGCACAGCCAGGTCTGTGCTTTCCAGGAATAAGGAGCAGAGTCAACCTTTGGGACCTGCTGGGGTGAGTCCAGCGCAGGCACCGAGTTGGTTATAGGGCTGGAGCAGCTCTGCTGTGAGGAAAGACTGAGAGAATTGGGATGCTTCAGCCTGGAAAAGAGAAGACTTTAGGGTCACCTAATTTTGGCCTTCAGTACCTGGAGGGAGCTACAAGAAAGAAGGAGAGAGACTATTTACATTGGCCTGGAGTGACAGGACAAGGAGTGATGGCTTCAGACTGATGGACAGTAGGTTTAGGTTAGATATTAGGAAGAAATGCTTCCCTGTGAGGGTGGTGAGGCCCTGGCACAGGTTATCCAGAGAAGCTGTGGCTGTTTTATCTCTGGAGGTGTTGAAGGCCGGGTTGGACAGGGCTTGGAGCAACCTGGGATAGTGAAAGTTGTCCTGGCAGAAGGCTGGTGCCGGGTTTCTGTGCCACAAGGGTGCAGAAGGCTCTGGACCTGCCTAGCTGTGAACTGAAATGCATTGGCAGGACAGTTAGCAAATACTCTATACTCTTCCCACCCATTCTGCACTTTCCATGACCTCTTCCTTTCATCGGTACAAGTAAATTGAATTCAGCACATTTAAAGACCCTGTCTGGATCCATAACATTCATAACCATGCTGTAACCATGAATGAAAAGCTGAGGGAGAGTATGGTTTGTATCCAAGGGCTCTTTTGCTTTTTATATGTTTACATATACCAGCCAATGGTCAGCAAATAAGCACCATGGCTGGTAATGAAATGTTCGAACCATCTGTTTTAATCTGCAATTTAATTTCACTATAAAATATTAAAGTTGTTCCGATGGTTGGGTTGGTATGGCTGCTTTATATGAAATGAATTGAGTATCCCAGAGCAATTACATTGCACCAAGCACATGCTGTGGATATTATATTCTGTATTGTTATTTTGTTCCATTAAGAACGTTAAAAAGCCTTCTTAACATGGTATGACAGAGTTTTAGGTCTCTCTTTTTTGTTAGAAACAAGTAGCAAATGATGAGGACAAGTGTGAGAAGAAAATACTGGCAAAGGAATAATCTTCTTCAGTCCTGAAGTGGACTTGATGATCCTGGTAGGTCTCTTCCAAATGGATTTACTCTATTCTATCCAAAATAAATGTCTGTGGAAATGCTGAACTGATGAAACCAGCAAGTGGTTTTGACATTGCAGCTTTTGGAAGCTGTAGCATCTTTGGAAATCTTTGCTATGTTTTCCACTGGTGCTGCTTTCTATTGTGGGATTTTAGAGAACATTCCTTGGAGGGCTGGTGACAGTTGTGTTCTGAGTTGTGGCCCCTCAGGTCTTGAAAACATCCAGGTTCAGGGATTCCACAATATATTTGGACAACCCACTCCAGTGATTAATTATCCTAATAGGGATTTTATTTTTTCTTCTCTCTCCAGATTGAACCTCTTTCATTCCAACCCCTCTGCCATGTGCAAGGACACTTTCCACTAAACCAGGTTGATCCAAGCCCCAACTGACCCGGCTTTGAACACTTCCAGGACAGAGCAGCCACAGCTTCTCTGGGTAATCTGTGCCAAGTTCTCACCACCCTCACAGGTCAGAATTTCTTCCTAATTATTTCCACTTTCTGACAAGTGGGCAGGGTCAGCGCAGTGTGGTGCTAGGCAACCACCTTTCTTATTTTCTTCTGGCATGAACATTTCTGCTCATGTGTGCCTTGAAATACCCACATTTCCCATGTGACCACAAAAATTGCCATCACTCTTGAGCAGCATCCCCTGCCATGGTCCCACCCTGCCTTGCTTCTGGGATCTGTCTCTCTGCTTCTTTGATGGCTGAGAGGGATAGAGGGCAATCACAATGAGCTTGAGCTGGCACTGTTGCTGTACAAGATACAGAGCCTTTCTCCATGTGCTGTGACATTAGGGAATGGTGAGAGGGACAGGCACATTTTCCCTGGGCAGAAACTCCCTGTCTCAGAGGCAGGAAGCATTGCAGCCCTGTGAACCTCATGTTTTAGCTAATCCAGAGCCCTGTGGGGAGCTGGGGCTCACTAACTCAGCACTGCGGCATCCTGACACAACTATGTGGCTTCTGGAACCCAAGCCAGCATTTCTACCTGGTCATCTGCTGTACTACCTGATACATCTGATAACCTGATATATCTGATAACCTGATAAATCTGATAATTTGATAAATCTGCCTGGCCAAGGCTTGCTTGGGGGTCCCCACACAGGACAGTGAGAGGCAGGGATTCCACCCACCAGCTGCCCCCCACACCTGGATGCTGCAGCAGTTGTTTTCCATTGCACCCACAGCCATGTGTCACCTGGTGTTATTTGGCACATGTGCCTCTTGCAATGCATTTTTCCTGAATGTAAGCTGGAAATTACTGATTCTTACCTTACATAGCTAGTATAAAAGCACTAATGTCCTAATGAAGAGTCTCACTTAGCTAAATGCTTCATGCAGCTGAGTAAAACAAAGAATTTTACTAGAGCTTAACCCAGTCGTTAATAAGCTTTTTAACCCTGACCTTTCAAATCAATGATCTACCACTGGTTTTACCTTTCAAGAAGGAATTCCATTTTCAAGTGATAAAACATATTTTGCACTCCTTACAATCTAATGATTATTCTCAGTGTTACTGGATATATGAGGCCATCAAACCATTAGAAGGTATAAAATGTATTAATGTACAGCATTCACGGCTACATTTGCTTTAGAGTCAATAAAAGGGAAACAATTTATAAAGGGCATTTATGCTCATTACGGAATATCGATAGATTGTTTCTCCCATCATTCCTGAAGTATGAAGGACTCCCCTCCATGATGGATAGGAGAAGATTTGCATAAGCTCTTTGCTTAAACTCCTCCAGCACTGAGCTGTGTGCAGGGGTCTGTGGCCAGGCTTTGGGCTGGAATGTGTGGGAGTACCTAAAAATTCTTCCTTTCCAGGGGACTGAGCATCTCAGTTTGGGAGGTTTTCACAGCAGCCATGTGAAGGTTCTGTAGACAACCATGGGATGCACCAGACAGGAATTGTCACAAGGCTGTAGGCAAATGGAATCAATGGTGGAAAAGAAAGGAATTTGTTTATGAGGAAGGTCAGGGCTGGAGCACACAAATGGAGGCAGAGCTTTGCTGAGCACCTTCACAAGCAGGAATAGGAGAGGGATTTTTTGACACATACAAGGGGAAAAAAGGGAGAGGAATTACATGGAGGGTAGAAGATGCCATAGGAGCACTGTAGCTATAGCTAGAGGCAGAAATTTCATAGTCCATCCCAGTGAATAACAACTGCAGAAATATAATAACTATGAGGAGTCGAGTGATTAAGGCACTGGCCTGAGTCTCAGCAGACCTGGATTCGGTTCCTGGCTGTTTTCAGATTTCTGTCTGACTTTTGGCAAGCCTCTTCAACTCTCTGCGCCTTGGTTTCCCATCTGTTAAAGAGGAATATTTCCTTTCTTTCCTGTCTATTCCAGCAGCAATCCCTTCTGGGCAGGCACCGTCTCTCTCATGGCATGTACAGGACTTTGCCCTTGGATTTTGATACCTTCACTAAAGCAGGAAATAGGGATGGGGAGCACCATGCCATGGAAGCCCACTTATTAACAATTTCCCATTACTAAGGGTTTAAAAGGTGTGCTACAACTTGTTAAATAGAGTTCTTAATATCAGCTCTTCCAGGACAAGCAAAAAAAATATCAATCAGTAAATTAGAGAAGGAAAGTGATTCACATCCCTATTAAGATTTCTAAGTCTGAATGTATCTTCTGAAGTAGAAATATTCCAGTTTGAAAGAACAGAGAAAACATTAGCCATGGCACAAAAGCAGAGTGCTGGCCTTCTCCATTTCTGCTCTTACTCCTCTGTATGTCTGGCTGCTCTATATGGACTGACCTTTCCAGCATTTCTCACTGACAAAACATCTTCTTGAGGCACACAGTGGCTTCCTGACATGCACATGCACCTGCCTATCTGGTAGGGTGAAGTTGTGCCCACTCAGAGGCACACATGCCCTGCAAGAGAGAGTGGGTAATATCAGTTGCAGAGCACTGGTTGAAGAGAACAACCAGCAAATACATAAAATTAAATCTCAGCTGCAGAGACTTTCTGGTAATAAGCAGTCCCAATTAGAAATGCAAATGTCACTGAAAGGGAGCGTGTCTGTTGACAGTAGACTTTGAGGGAAGCTTTGGGTTTAGTGCTAGTAAATTAATCTTTAATTATGAACACACCTCACTTCTGAAAGAGGTGCCCTGCACTCACTGAACAGACAGCACGCAAAAGTTTTAGGCTGCTGCTTTCTTCTGTCAAATGGAACATCTCACCCCAAAAGAGCAGAGGAGAACCTTGTTGGCTGCTTGTGGACTTTGTGCTCTGTGAGCTGGAGCTGGCCAATGTCATTGACTCTACAGACGACCAGGAGTCATCAACCCATTAAAAACATTGGTCTTAAAACATTATGTCTCACATGCTTTTGTTAAATATAAATATCTATATGAAGAATTGTCAAAGTCTGAGAAAGAAAAACAGTCCTTGCTCCTGCAGCTTTCTCCTTCCCTGGCTGGGTTGCCTGCCCTCCATGCAGAGCACACTTCTCTGGCAGAGGGAGGACCACACCATGCTACAGCAAACCCTTCTCCAGGCCAGCCATGAGAATGTTCAACACCTCCACTCCTGGGCTGGCTGGATTATTAGAACAACATTTCCACTTCCAAGTAAGTAAATAAATCTCACTGGCAAGTTTGTTTTGTGTCAGCCAACATCTTATCTCCCTGAAAACTGGGCTGGTGTCCTGCAAAGCTGAAAACTGAATTGTCTAAAACCTAAGTGCAACAGCCAAGGGATACACCAGATCCATCTTCTGAGGTAGCAGATACAGTGAAGTAAGCAAATACATTCTAGAAATCCTATTATTAAAGTTACAAAAATAATCTTGTTTCTTTAAGTTTGAAGTTATGAAACTTTGCTGTCATTTTCCCAGCAAGCTCTTGTTTTTTTCAGCCTACATCTAAAAAGCTTCGCCCCAAAAGCTCCGTTGCCCAAAAGAGGCTGTGCTGCAAACCCACCTCAAAAGGCCCAGAACACCTGGTTTCAGGCACAACAGGAAGATCAGAACATACCTTATCATAAATATGCATACACGACGCAGGAGCCCACCACCTTCTTGGAGTGATGCCATAATTGACGGAACAAAGTACAACAAAACTTCACATCACTGGTGGATCAGAAGAACAGAGGTAACTGAAAGGCTAGAAAATTACAGGTTTACTGACATTCTGCTCAACCTTACCCATTCTTTATTGAAAAGAGATAATAACTATCTATAGGAGAGCTGTCTTAAGACTCCATTCATTCCCTTTTGCTAGCCCAGCTGAGAGGTGGTATAATATAAAGCACACCAGCATCTGGCATGTCATTTAATTACACCTTCAGCTTGCTGGGAAAATGTTGGAAGTGTCAAGGTAAGCAAACTATAAAAATATATTTTGCTTGCTACAGGAGAGCTCCTGAAATGGCAAGCAGAGGCCGGCTCCAGATATTACCCTGGGTCTGTGAGAGGAAGGTGATGCAGAGGAGTCTAACTCATGAACAATTATCACCCTTTGATACGACACCATCTGCTCCCAGCTGCCTGGCTCCAATTCCCCAACAGACACTTGGGAATTCCTCTCCAAATAAACCACTGGTGTAACAGGAAAACAGAACTGTCGGCTCCTGTGAAGTTGTGCCTCCTTGCATCAGCACTGAATGTGTCTCATTCCTTCAACCAAGAAGGAAAAATCTGTCAAAGGCAGTAAAATGCCATGAACCACCACTGAAAGAGCCAGGTAAGTCTTGGATTAGCTCATCCACCTGATATGTGCTCTGCTCAACAATGAGAGGCTGTTAGAGATCACCTACAGTAAGGATGAAGGTGGACTAATATACCTGTACTAGTGGGCACTTTTTAACTAGTGACTTATGCCCTGAGCTGCTTCAAGGGGCTCTTTTAAAGAGCACAAGCTGATCAGCAAATCAGTCAGGTGGTGTGTTTGCTGCAGAAGGCCAGTGCTATCCTCCAGTAGCCGAGGAGAAGCCCACAGCCCTGTGAAATAGCCAGAAGTGGAGGACTTCCAGGTTCTTGCCATGCCTGTGCTGCTTCTCCACTATATTTGTAAGAGAAAAAAATTCAGATCTCTAATTTCAGACAGCAGAGCTGAGACTGTGTGGTGGTTGAAGCATGACAGGCAGTTACATCCATGCCATGGCACCGAGAGCACTTGGCTGCACTTGGCTGAAGCTCTGCGAGCACCACTCCTGCAGCACCATCCTTCACTCCTCACCATGGCTGCTCTCAAGTCACTGCATATTTAAAAGGTCAGTTCTCATTGTCACTCCTGTGAAATAAGATTGGCCTCTCCATCAACACTTCCTCGAGGCCTTGATGCTGTACACACCAGGGACAGGAGCTTTGATGGGGGGGGACTCAGCATCCTACCCCAGTCTGCAGAGATAACCTCACTGCTTGTTAAACCAAAGATGACCCCTGAGCCTTTGACCCTGGGAGCTGGCCTTGTTACAAGTAATTGAAGTGAATGAAATAAATCACTTTTTTTTTTCTTTGTTTATTGGGCGGGGTGGGAGGAAAGGACAAGAAAGTTCAGCACAGAAATTAGTCACCTTGTTTTGTTCTTACTAATGGAAATTTCTCAGAAAGCAAAATAAAGGGTGTCATATAAGAACCCAAAGAGCACAAAATTAGCTTGAACCCACATCCTAACTTTTAAAACCAGAGCATGAATGCAGGTGTCTGCAGCTGACCATGGTATTTTTCTTCCAGCTCATCTGAGGTATGAGTCACTTCCATCAAAAGAGGAGGATGCCTTGATCTGTGTGTGAGCAAGCTTTGGAACAGCAGCTGTTGGAGCAAATACAAACATCCATGCCAAGGATTGTAAGGATGAAGTTTATCTAATATGTAAAAAAACACCTGCTGCAAATGAAAAATTACACCCACAACCACCTGAATAAGATAAGCAAATGATGGGGGAAATGAAGAGACAGATTTATTATTAATGTAAGTTGGAACTTTTGAACCAAACATCTCTTTTTCAGTGGAACAGTAGGTTGCACAAGGAAATAGCACTCCTTGGCCCAGACCTGCTCAGGAGCATTTATTTTGCCTAAGCGATTTTCTTTTCTTTGCTAAGTCTGGTGGAGATGAAAACACTAACCCAAAGAAGATAATTAAAAGCTAAATGAAACCACATACAGCTGTGCTACTACATGGCTAATGAACATGCAAATATATACATATGACAAGGACATAATGCAGGCTGGCTGCCTTGAGTGGTTAGTGCAGATTTCCAAGAGCTGGAAATGCTATTGATTATAACTGAGCTAAACTTCCTGACTCCAGACTTCAAAGATCAGCCTCAATATAATCATCAGGCAGCATATGGGAGCGTGGCTGCAAGGAGCTGATGAATAATGGCTCGGGGGCCTGAATGTTTGCACGTAGGGTGGGAGATGTCCTGGAGATGTCCTCTGGGCTGTGGAGTGCAGGCTCCTCGGCAGCCAGCACCACAGAATCCTCCTCAGCATCTTGGCATACTCAGTCCTGCTGACAATTAGGGTTTTGGGGTTACGGGTTTTAGCTGGGATATTTTTTTCCTTTAGCTGGGATTTATTTTTCCTTTCTCACTTCACTTGGCAAGAGGCTGATACGTGGTGGAGACGTTTTTGGGCGGACCAGGGATGGGGGTAGCAGATAAAAGGCAAAGCTTCTGGGGTCCTATAGACAGAAGCAAGAGCAGCGTGGAAAGGTTCTCGTCTGAGGGTCTGCTGCCACATCCACGTGAAAGAAGAGAAATCTGATTTCACTCACCTCACCCATCTGAGGGTAACTCCCCAACCCACTCAGAGATGAGACAAGGAAGTCAGGGCTCAGCCCTGCACCACGTCCTCCCACTGCCCCCTTCACTGGCCACAGCACTCCTTCACTGTAATATCCACTGGGGATATCAGAGACACAGAAAAACTCACTCCTGCTCCATGATGACCACAGAAAGCCCACATAGACTTGGGCATGGCCACAGGCAGGAGAGAAGCATGGAGGGATGGAGCACAACCTTAGATGTGGGTGGAGATGACTGATCCACCAGGATGGCTAAGAGAAGGGACACCTACCAAAAAAAGAAACCAAAGAAACCAAATTTGTGCAGAACACAATGGTTAGTGCATAAAAATTAATCAAGTACTACAATGACTTGCTTTATTCATAATACTTAATGGTCATGTAATAGGAGTTTTTATTCAGCAGTTAAAGTTCATAAGTGCAGGTTTTACATGTAGAAAGGTATTATGCTGATAGTTTAATTACACACCTTTCTGCACACCAAAGGAAATGGGTTATGCGGGTNAGACTGCTAGGAGACATCAATTTATTTATACACTACTAGGAGTAGTTTTTTTAACACAGCAAATACACCTACAAGAATTTTGCTAAATTCTAAAATATTTCAAACATCACCAACTGCTCCTCCCCTCATGTGATATAAACTGACAGGCTCAGGCTTTTATTGTGCCCAGCACAAATGAACATTAACTAGTGGGCTGAACAAAAAAAAAAAAAAAACAAACAAAACAAAAAAAAAAACCCACCAAAACCAAAAGAAAAAAAAAAAAGGATTCCCAAAAAAAAAAAGANGTGAAATAGCCAGAAGTGGAGGACTTCCAGGTTCTTGCCATGCCTGTGCTGCTTCTCCACTATATTTGTAAGAGAAAAAAATTCAGATCTCTAATTTCAGACAGCAGAGCTGAGACTGTGTGGTGGTTGAAGCATGACAGGCAGTTACATCCATGCCATGGCACCGAGAGCACTTGGCTGCACTTGGCTGGAGCTCTGCGAGCACCACTCCTGCAGCACCATCCTTCACTCCTCACCATGGCTGCTCTCAAGTCACTGCATATTTAAAAGGTCAGTTCTCATTGTCACTCCTGTGAAATAAGATTGGCCTCTCCATCAACACTTCCTCGAGGCCTTGATGCTGTACACACCAGGGACAGGAGCTTTGATGGGGGGGGACTCAGCATCCTACCCCAGTCTGCAGAGATAACCTCACTGCTTGTTAAACCAAAGATGACCCCTGAGCCTTTGACCCTGGGAGCTGGCCTTGTTACAAGTAATTGAAGTGAATGAAATAAATCACTTTTTTTTTTCTTTGTTTATTGGGCGGGGTGGGAGGAAAGGACAAGAAAGTTCAGCACAGAAATTAGTCACCTTGTTTTGTTCTTACTAATGGAAATTTCTCAGAAAGCAAAATAAAGGGTGTCATATAAGAACCCAAAGAGCACAAAATTAGCTTGAACCCACATCCTAACTTTTAAAACCAGAGCATGAATGCAGGTGTCTGCAGCTGACCATGGTATTTTTCTTCCAGCTCATCTGAGGTATGAGTCACTTCCATCAAAAGAGGAGGATGCCTTGATCTGTGTGTGAGCAAGCTTTGGAACAGCAGCTGTTGGAGCAAATACAAACATCCATGCCAAGGATTGTAAGGATGAAGTTTATCTAATATGTAAAAAAACACCTGCTGCAAATGAAAAATTACACCCACAACCACCTGAATAAGATAAGCAAATGATGGGGGAAATGAAGAGACAGATTTATTATTAATGTAAGTTGGAACTTTTGAACCAAACATCTCTTTTTCAGTGGAACAGTAGGTTGCACAAGGAAATAGCACTCCTTGGCCCAGACCTGCTCAGGAGCATTTATTTTGCCTAAGCGATTTTCTTTTCTTTGCTAAGTCTGGTGGAGATGAAAACACTAACCCAAAGAAGATAATTAAAAGCTAAATGAAACCACATACAGCTGTGCTACTACATGGCTAATGAACATGCAAATATATACATATGACAAGGACATAATGCAGGCTGGCTGCCTTGAGTGGTTAGTGCAGATTTCCAAGAGCTGGAAATGCTATTGATTATAACTGAGCTAAACTTCCTGACTCCAGACTTCAAAGATCAGCCTCAATATAATCATCAGGCAGCATATGGGAGCGTGGCTGCAAGGAGCTGATGAATAATGGCTCGGGGGCCTGAATGTTTGCACGTAGGGTGGGAGATGTCCTGGAGATGTCCTCTGGGCTGTGGAGTGCAGGCTCCTCGGCAGCCAGCACCACAGAATCCTCCTCAGCATCTTGGCATACTCAGTCCTGCTGACAATTAGGGTTTTGGGGTTACGGGTTTTAGCTGGGATATTTTTTTCCTTTAGCTGGGATTTATTTTTCCTTTCTCACTTCACTTGGCAAGAGGCTGATACGTGGTGGAGACGTTTTTGGGCGGACCAGGGATGGGGGTAGCAGATAAAAGGCAAAGCTTCTGGGGTCCTATAGACAGAAGCAAGAGCAGCGTGGAAAGGTTCTCGTCTGAGGGTCTGCTGCCACATCCACGTGAAAGAAGAGAAATCTGATTTCACTCACCTCACCCATCTGAGGGTAACTCCCCAACCCACTCAGAGATGAGACAAGGAAGTCAGGGCTCAGCCCTGCACCACGTCCTCCCACTGCCCCCTTCACTGGCCACAGCACTCCTTCACTGTAATATCCACTGGGGATATCAGAGACACAGAAAAACTCACTCCTGCTCCATGATGACCACAGAAAGCCCACATAGACTTGGGCATGGCCACAGGCAGGAGAGAAGCATGGAGGGATGGAGCACAACCTTAGATGTGGGTGGAGATGACTGATCCACCAGGATGGCTGAGAGAAGGGACACCTACCAAAAAAAGAAACCAAAGAAACCAAATTTGTGCAGAACACAATGGTTAGTGCATAAAAATTAATCAAGTACTACAATGACTTGCTTTATTCATAATACTTAATGGTCATGTAATAGGAGTTTTTATTCAGCAGTTAAAGTTCATAAGTGCAGGTTTTACATGTAGAAAGGTATTATGCTGATAGTTTAATTACACACCTTTCTGCACACCAAAGGAAATGGGTTATGCGGGTTTTATAATTAAAGACGGACTTCTGAGGGGAAATGAACTTTGCAGTTAGCAACGTAATATTTGATTTTTATCAGATGTTTTTGTTTTGGATTCTCCAGCACTTGGTGGTGGTGTAAACAGGTGAGAGTGCTCCAGACTGCATGAGGTGTCGGGAGAAGCTTTGAAAATGGAGCAGAAAGTAGCCATATTTTAAAATAGCCAGTGTGAGCATGAGGTATAAACATCATGTGTTTGGAAAGCTCTCCAGACTCTGCCCATGCAATTATGGACAGTGCAAGTCTGTCCAGTACGTCTAGGAAACAGGGGAAAAAACCCAGCCCAACAAGTAAGTGAAAAATAAACCCCAGTGCTTGCCAAAATAATAAAAAGCTTGCCTTTTTGTTTCTCTGATTTTTGTTTTAAATTCATTTCAGGGCCAGTGAATACAATTTTCCCCTCCTGCCTGCCTACAGAGGCAGCAAAGCCAAAAATGTGATGGATGTTTGTGTGTGCACGTTTGCTGTTGGAATCACAGGACCACTCTCAATATTAAAGGTAAAGAGTGGCATGAGCCACTGCCAGATCATGGCCAGCTTCTGCCATTCCCTAATAACCATGTGGATGTCTGTACTCAACAAGGTGGGGCTGGGGAGGTCTGCAGTGCCTGGGCTTCCCCTTTTTCAAGTTTTAGGAGGCTTTATTTAGCATAACCTCATTCCTAAATACATATCAAAGCACGTTAAAAGGAGATGTGGGAATATATATATTTTTATATATCTATTTATNAGAAAACAAAAGGCTTTCCAAAAACAATAAGCAAGGGCAAGGACTGAAATATTTTGAGCACGCCCTTTCCTTTCTGGCAGGACTGGGAGCAACTGCACTGGATATTATGGTTTGTTGGTGAAGGTGGAGTGCAGGTGATGGCAGACAGTGCTGCCTGTGACAGGGGTCCCTTGGCTGGCAAAAGCCTCCTTGGGCACTCTGGACCCAGACTCAGAATATCTGAGATCAGGCATTTCACAGCCAAGTACAGAGGAATTATTTAAAAATCCTTTTAACTGTTTGGACACAACAATTACAAACAGGAACTGTTGTACAAAGGGTGCATCCAAATATAACTGGACATTTTTTTGAATTTCATTGGCCAACTGCATAAATTAATGACAATGAGAAAGAACTGTAACTGTTTTTCTCTAATTAAATCCATACATTTTGGCTCTACTCATCATCGTTAACATACTGTTAAAAGTGCTGTTGCTGTATCTTTCAACCCTCAGCCTGCAATCAAGCCCTTGCTGCACTGTTGTGGATTTCAAACAGTCACTTGTTTAAAAATAGAAAGTGTTTTTTTTAAAAAAAAACAACTGACTGCCAACTGAATGCAAACAGGTAAAAATTAACATATGCAATTGTCAAGTGTCAGATTCAGCTCCTGAACCACCAAGATTTACATTGCCTAGGGAGGGGCTCACAGCACTTCAAGGCTGTATTGCCCACAGGCTGAAGTTGTGCAAATATATATACTTATTTTTATTTAAGTTACAGTGTGCTTTCTGTGTGGGTACCCATCATTTGCTTTTTATAATCTCCAAATTTCAACAAAATATCCTGTAATCCCAGAAGTAACAGCTCAGCCTCCATGGGGTAAATTCATGGTGTACAAGGTTACAGAGATGCTTTCCATGATATCCATTCCTACCATTGGCTTGAGTTCTCCACCCTTGCAACAGAGGATACTGCTCCAAATTATTATTTTTTTTAAAGTCTAAAAAGGATCATTATAACAGGATTAACAGATTTTTCCCTCCACTACCTCATATCAAAGAGAGCATTAGACCACAGTTATGATTAGATGTGTTTTTACTGTATATGGAAATGTATTAAAATTAATGTATGGCTCAGCCATATTTGCTATCCACTGTTCTGTAAAGCCACTTCTCCCATGAAGGGCAACCACGAGTGAAGGGAGAGCATCCAAATAAGTATTTTGTAAACATTTGAGAAAGAGAGACAAATAGCCCCATGCAATCACACCTTCTTACCTCAAATACCCACTCAAAAACGGAATAATTCCCTGTTGAACAAGCCAAGCCTGGCTCTCTAAACCAGGAGGAATTGCGATGCTGGTAAACTTGCAGAAATATTTTTACAATTTTATTAGAGGTTTTAATTCAGTGCTTTATCTACCTCTGTTAGTCTGCAAAATAGCTTTAAATATTCAAGTGGTAATTAATGAATCTTTTATGTTGCAAATCAAACATTTTCATCTGCGCTGTGGTGCAGTGGCAGTGAGAAGGAGGGGTTTAAAGTGTAATTGTTTCTCCTGTTCCCCTCGCAGCACTGAATGCCTTTTTACCCTTTATTATATCATTGGCTTTTGCTTCAGTTCATCAGCACTTCGCCACATCTTATCGGTCGATATTTGCTGTCTATTTTTTTTTTTTTTTCAGTGCAAGATTTCTTACTGTGCCTTTGCCAGAGACATTCCTAAGGAGATGGAAACTCTCTGAATGTGGAATTTTTGCATGAGTGCAAAATAATAAAAAGCATGTGTGTATTAAAAAGGGATCAACTTAATGGGAAATGAGCATTGGGTTACATTAATATTCTATTACAGTAAAAATCATATTTAATAAATTTTCTCCAGATTTTTCAGGACCTTACTGTATTTTTCTAAGTTGGATGCCAATCCAAAGAAACAGTGTATATGATACATTTGATTTATGTTAAGTAAATAACCTGCACAGCCCATTTTTCTGTTAAAAAAAAAAAATTAAGTGTAGAAACACACACCAGACTGAAATGTGTGCTTAGTTTCCATCTGCTAGGAGGAATAGTGTTGGTCTTGTGCAGCAGAAAGCCTTTATAAACAGTATTCTATTTTATTGATGCTATATGTGGATTTTTATGTTATGTGGCAAGCGAAGGAGAATGAAAACACTGTAATTTATCCAAAACCATAAAATTATACTAGTACTAAAGTAATTACTTCACATATTAAAATACAGTTTCCTTTGCTTTCTTTTGTCATCACATAAAACGAGGCGTTGAGCGCGGCAGCGCGAGGGGGCCGGGGCTGCTCTTGCCTCCACAAAGGATTGACACATCCCGGATCACACACTATATCACCCGACCCTTGTTGTTCTGTGACCCTAATTAATATTATACTCGCTGACATTTATGTATCAGAGCAATAAGCTAAACAGGAAACAATTTATGTCACCTAAAGCTTTTTAACAAATCGATGCAACTATTTGTAATTGCTTGTTTCACAAGATTAAAAGTACTCAGCCTTGATCTTCGCCCACAGTTTTGTGGCCAACATGACCTGTGCTTCCGTTGTAAAATAGGAGTGTTGGTGATCAGCACCTATTTCCATCAAGTAATCCATATTGCTAATATTTCTGGAATTTTAATGTAGTTACAATTTATAGCCGATCAAATGTGGTTACCTAAATTGCTGTTGCTAGTAGACAGTTTAACTGTCTTTATTAATTACAGTATAATTTAATGTTTGAGTACAGGCACTTGTGTTGGTCATTTTTACAGCCAAAGCAGTTATGTGCCTTATGACGAACCATTTTAGCATTTTCAATGGAAATTTGCTAATATGATGAGTGATAAAAATGTCAAACTCTGGTAAATAATGGTTATTGCTTTGGCTGGAATTAATCCTTGAAAGGACGGTTACCTTCAAATTAACATTATAACTTGAAGAAAAAAAATGTTTTTTAGGCTTCTGAGAGGCATAAAAATGGTCACTGGGCTCCTCTAAATAAATACAGACAAAGTGGCACAAAATGGGTTTTTTTTTCCCTTTTTCTCCAGGTTGACAGAGTAAATTCCTGCGGAAGAAAGGAGGAGGGACTGGTAAATACCCCAAGGTGATGTTGTTTGCCATTTCCAGCTCATGTGCTTTGAAGATCTCTAGTGAAGATAATAAAATGGGGCAAAAAGAAGGACTTTTCCATGCCCCAGCTCCAGGGTTTGGGGAAAAACTAGGTGTGGACATCATGGGGGCTGCAAGCACACCTGAGGGCCATGTCCCATCAGTTATCACTGCTGGGGAGAATGGTGGCTTTGGCTATGTGAGGATGAAGAGTGCACAGCGTGCCAGAATTAACCACCACTGCGACGAGGATGAAAGATAGCCCTGATTAACACACCATTAAACGAACGTTTAACATCATCATTGAAGACTGAGCCTGATTAATAGGTCAAGAAGGGCTAATTACACCTTGTTGTGAGGAAGGGTGTGTGTATGTGTGGCTGCGTGAGAGCGAGCGGCACCAGGAATTGCCAGTCCCTTGAATTAGTCCAATAATGTGAAGTTTGTCAGACTCTGTGATCATGGCCCAAGTTAAAGGTCACTGATGGGATCATCTGCAGGGAGCAGGTGGGTGTGCAAAGAGCACATGGGCTGCCATGTCCTCCTGGGCCTCCAGCTCCTCAGCTTTTCCCTCTGGGACAGGAGAAACCCAGAAAAACTACTCACAGGCTCCGGTTTTCTTTGGAAATTCCTCAGAGATGCATTGCCTCACCACTGCCCATAAAAGTGCTTTTCAGCTGTGGTGGAAAACAGCCTTTCTGCCTGGAAAAGGTATTTCCCAGCTGGCTGTTGCTGGTGGAGTAGGAAGGCATTGTGTGATGTTCCGTGATGGAGCAGCCAGGGGGGAGAAATGTGATTAATAACACAAAGATGATACAGAAGGTGGCCAAAAGCCAGATTCCCATCCGCTGCTCCAGGCAGAACTGACTGGGTCAGGAGGGGAAATTATGGTCCTGCTGCTCAGCTCAGTGCCAGCTCCTCAGCATGAGCTGCACGTGGCACCCACGCCAGCAGCTCCCCTTAAACCCGAGGCCACGGGCACTCAGCAGATGACAAACGGGACATTTGGAACCCCAAATCATCTTTCTGGGGTGAGATGCCCAAGGAGGTGAACAGCCAATTCACCTGTGATGGCTTTGTAGCCCCTGACCTGCCTGCTGGTGACCTGTGTGGGGACACACCGTCCCCCAAGAGAGGGGCTGAGGGCCCTGCTGGGACTCATCCAGGGACACGTTTCCTTTCTTACAGGTGCAGAGCACACCATACCAAACAGCATCTTCTGGCTCAATCTCCTCTGCCAGTGACTTTGGAAAATTTAATCCCACAAATCCTCTCCAGTATACTAAAATCTCACTAGTGGATGGAAGTGCACCACACAACCAAGGCCGAATTTGTATTCTCTGTATTTTGATTATTAATCCATACCATTTGGACACACACTGTAATGAGTGTGCAAAGTTCCCCTCCCCCCCCCCCGCAAAAAAAAAAAAAAGTTATCTGGTATAATTTTATGATAGAATATTTTTATAAAATCATTTGTACTAATTTAAGCATTTATCATTATATGCAAAAAGATTTCTTGATGAGAATATTATAGACGGTGCATGTTTTTGACATTAGCATTTTATTTGGATGACTAATCTTGCAGATGTGAAATTTTAATGAATTATTCATGAAAAATCTCTCCTCTGAAATTTCAGTTTGCTGCTAATGCTAGTTATTAAACATTTTATTTTTCTTTACAAAACTTGATGAAGAAAATAAATGTGTGCTTACTCAAAAGAAGGTGGGTTTTTCCTTCAGTTTGTCTCAGGTGACAGTGCCACTTGGGACTTTGCTCCTCAGAGTTTTATGGACCAGGGGGTTGATCCTGCAAACCCCTTTTGGCAGGGGTGCAGTGCACATTCCCAGCCCTTCCTACCGAAGCCAGCAGCACCATTCCCATCAGAGCACTGCACTGGGAAGGAGCTGCAGGATGAAGACCCCAACCCCTTCCTTCAAGCTTTGAAATAGAGTCCAATAAGAAAGCAAATAACCCCCTGTGACCCCAATGGGCAAAACCTGAAGGACTTCCTTGGAGAAGAGGAGTAATTCTTTGAATTACAGTGTCTTCCTTGCTGTCCACGAAATCATCACCAAAATATTTTGTACTTGGATGTGGTTGGGGGAGACTCAAGGAAAGAGATGAGGTTTGTCCATCCATGAATGAGCTGGGACATGGATGAGGTGCTCACGGATCAGGGACCACGGGATGTGACATCAGAGTCACTGTGGGGGGGAACAACAAAACAAGAACTTCGGACATGGCAACTTGCATTACCAGTGTGAACAACCAGCATTTTTATTGCATTTGAGAATGCTATAATGTCAGTAATTAGTACTGACTACACAACATTTTTTATTGTCTGTATCAACAGACATGGAATGATGGAATTACAGTTGATGTAAGGAATGAGTTTCTTTTATGCCTTATCAAAAAAAAAAAAAAAAANTAAAATATCTAATGATCTGCAATATTTGTAGAACCAGCATCCCTGCCCCAGTCTCTCCCCAAAGCTGAGCTCCAGGAAAGGGTAGGTGCAGGACCTGCCGCGGGACTCTTGCGAGTGAGAATCAACAAAAGGTCGTATTTTTTGTGGTCACTTGTTCTACATAAGCCTTGATTTTGTTTTTTATTTTTTTTTTTCATTTCACTTCTAGTTGAATGCAGAAACCTAACAGGTTTTACATTTACAAACTTTTTTTTTTTTTTTTGGACAAGGAAGGCTTTGACTCCCATT
>VXAX01006620.1:1252321-1284821 GCA_013399835.1 Leptocoma aspasia
AGAAAACAACCAACAAAACAAAAAAGAAATGGAGTAAAGGCAGTGATAATCAACATGCAGTACTGTGCAAATATGTTGTCCATTGGAATCCTTAAAATCTGGGCAAAGACTTGATCTGCAGTTCAGGTGTACATGCTCAGTTTGATGTCCTCAAGTGTCCAAAATTGGCAGGACCTGCAGTCCACAGCTGGCTGCTAAATGCAAGTGAATCAGTTTAGCAAATTTACAACACTGATGTTGACTGTAAGAGAGGAAAATCCCAAGTACCAAACAAGTCCATCCAATGCACAGAGTACAAATTCCTTTTTTCAACAAAAAGTAGAAAAATCAAAAATACTCCCAAATGGGATACTTGATGGCACTAAGAGTTAACATATTTCATAGTTGTCAAAGTGGACTGAGAATCCTCCAGACTGTACAATAATGGAGAGATTTCACAGCTAAGTTTGACGTGTTCTTCCAATCTTCATTCTCAGGATAATGATGTCAGACATACTCATTCTATGTCCTCATTTACAGGTTCATCTTCATAATCTCTGTCGTGATCAAAATCTGGACTGTGGTTGGCTGTTGTCACTAAGGATAGCGGGCCTTCATTTTCATCTGGGTCTAATGGTTCTTCTTTGACATGCACGGGGTGCCTGGGAAAACAAAACAACAGACAATCAGCAAGTTGCTCATTAAAAAATGGTTTTGACAGTGCGGGTGGTTTGGGGAGAAAGGTGAGGTGGTTTGGGGGGTTCAGACCTGGAGGGGCAGGTCTGAGAGCTCCAGGCCACCAAGGAGACCCTCAATGTCTGTGCTGGCCAAGGAAGCCAAGCCAAGCACTATCTCCCAGGAACAATCAACAGAACAAGAATAAACAGCCTCAAGTTGCCCCACAGGACGTTTAGGTTGGATATTAGGAAAAATTTCTTCACTGAAAGAGTGTCCGAACACTGGAACAGGCTGCCCAGAGGAGTGACGCAGTCACTGCACCCAGAAGCCTTCAGAAAACGTGTGGATGTGGCACTTAAAACATGGTTTAGTGGTGGGCTTGGCAGTGCTGGACTCAATGATCCTAAAGGGCTTTTCCAAGCTTAATGATTCTAAGATTCCACGAAGGCTGTGCCAGGCAGGCAGCGCTCAGCTTCCCCAGGAAAACACTCTGGGAGGAGCACCTCGATAGGGTTTCCATCTTGGGATCGAGAGAAAACGCTCTCAGCTGACAAATTAAGTTAATGTGATCTTTGGATAAATAAGTGGGATATGCATCTGGAGGGGAAGGCAGCGGCCTGCCAAGGCCTCGGCGCGGCGCGGGCCGGGCTAATCATCCTCACTGTGTGTGCAGCGTCTCTCGTTAACATGCAGAACCTGTGAGACAACCCTCCAGAGGACGACCCCAAGTGAGGTTCTATCATTAATCAACTTCAAGCAAACACAGCAAAGAGACACCATGATACATGCTTTAAACTCCAAATTAATGCATATTTTTACAAACTGTCAATAAGGGAAGAAAAGCCCTGCCAGGAAACACAAACAGAGAGGAAAAGGCTCGCTCAACACAACAATATGATAAGAAAGCACAGTCCTAACGAGAATAATAACACTGTCAGCTGTAAACAAGGCAGAACATGATCCCCAGCTCATGGTGGGCACACGGATGTACTAAAGAGATGAGATCTGCCAAATTTCTCATTACAGCAAAGCACATGAATAACCCGCAGGGGAATGGGGCTTGGTCATTCAAAACGGGTATGATAACAATTGAAAAATGTTGTTCGTAAATCATATTTACAACAAATCCTATACAAATACAAATTACCTTTTTTTACCTCTCCTTTTTTTTTTTTTTTGTTCGGCAGCTTTTGAAATGTAAAGTAGCCATGTGAGTCAATAGTGTCTTGTTGGTGCGACTTTATAGGAAAGTAGGATTTTATTGACATTACCAGGTATTAATAATGCGACACAGCGATGGAGACCCTGTTTGCTTCCTAAATAATTGATGTTGTAGGCAATCCCTTAAAATAAAGTGTTAATGAGTTCAAGTCCCACTCTGTCTCGCATTGAGTTGATATCCACCACCAAGACTCTTGTTTTTTTCTCTGTGCAGGCTGATTTAACCCTTTCATATATGCAACATGAACACACAACCTGAAGCACACACCTTCACTGTAAGAACTTTTCCTTTGCTTGCACAGCTTTGCTTTAAAATGAATGATTTAAAATAGCTGCATTGTATTTTATGCTTTGTGTGGATAGGAACGACAACACTGTTTGTACTCCACTGCACAGACAGACAGCAAGGATAAATCACTGGGCAGGGAAAATGTATTTAGCATCCACAGACAGACCAAAGCTAGCATTGCCTACTTCAAGTGAGCCAGCTGTACCCCTGTATCCTATTTCTTTATTCAGGCTTGAGCTTGGATAAGTTTAGGAAGCATCCAACTTGCTGACTACAGACAATTCAAATGCGAGCTTGTGAATGCCTTTCAAGTCCCTGCTTGTTTCAACTTTTTGAGTTGTAAAGTGCTGGATCAATACTCAAGTATTAACTGCACCTTCCAACTCATCCAAAGGAACACTGGGGAGAAGTGATGCAGTATCCATGTACACACACCTTTTCCCTTCAAATCCACTAATATGCACCCTATCAACACATCTCTGGGAGCGAAGAGGTTCCTCTGCATGTCACATAATTTTTAGAAAAAATTATACAGTGAGAGCACAGCTCATACAGTTTTAACCTACCTAGTGAAAAAGGAGGTGTAAAGAAAAAACTGGAAGGAGACAATTCAAGGATCAGAGGTTAAGAATTGGCATATAAAAAGTCTCAGAAGAAGATTGTCATGTTGGAGGGGTGCATGTGCTACCTGTCCCAGCAGCTCATGGCCTCATGGCCTCAGTGAATATTAAACTATGCTGAATACCTGCAACTAGAAAAATTTATATTATGAATAGGCTGTGGGGCCCCTCACTTGGGAGAAAACATGAAATGAAAAACAGAAGAAAAAGAGGGAAAGAGCAGCTGCACTGAGAGCCCAATAAAGCCTGTGCTACTTGGCCTTTATGGCAGTGATCTTTTTTACTGCTGTTTTAATGTCAAAGTCTTGCTTTTTTTGCTTTCTGGTTTTGATGCTGCTGGGCTTATTTATTTTTTTTTAAGTATTATTTTTGAAAACACAGAAGGGAAATTTTGAAAGAGGACAGGAAAGAACATGTCATGTGCAGTGGAGAGGCCTTGGTACATAGACTGGAGTTTCTCCAGAGGCTGCCCAGTGTCCCAATGCATCCCCACCACACAAGGTGGCAGCAGGTTAGACAGGTGCTCACTGTGCTCACAACCACTCAAAGTGCTGTGAAAGCTCATTCAAAGGTCCCCAAACCTTTCCAAAGCAAACTCGACCCCTCTTTGGGTTTTGTTATGAAACCAGGTGAAACCAGGTGGTTTTAACTGAGGTTCTCTTTGAGGTTTGGTGTGATTCCCAGAGGTCAAGAAACAAAACTTGAGGTGTGAGAAGCAACAGAAGTTATGAAAAGCTCTGCTCGACCCTGGGTGAGACAAAGCCAGAGAGGGCCACAAAACCACAGGGAGCAGAGTCACACCAGCTTCCCCCAGCACCTCATGTGATGTACAAACATCAGGCAGTGAGCTTGGCAAAACCTCCATCCCCTAAATGAGGAGGTTATCTGGATAATACAAGCCCCAGGGAGAGAGCTGCAAGGAAAACAATGCTAAAAAAATTCCAACTCCTTTTGTATTCTGTCAGCCATAACCACAAAATGGCATATGAGGAGAAAACCTTTCTGAATCCATGATTTTTCTCAAACATTTCTGAGCAACTGAAATAAATAAGCTTAAATAATCTTGAAGGCAAAGGGAGACTTTCATAGCCTCTCAAGTTAAGTCTGAATTTCTATTTACCACCTCACCAAATCCTCAAAATGGGGAAGGAAAACTTCCTTTAAAGACTGAAGAATTCAGTCTGCTGAATTACAGAAAAGGTAAATGCTGGGTTAAGCAACAAGAAAAAGAAAGCGGGGGAGGAAAGAAGGCAAAGAAAAGAAAGGGTTTCCCATTTTTGTTTTCACAGCAGCAGAAATTCAGCACATTCCTTTTAAGTAGATGCCTGGGACTCCAGAAGGGGTTAACAATAAATAACCTTGCTGAACACAGATTCCCCTTCTTTTCACATCTGAGTAATTCTTTTGTTTGTCCACTCTGGGAACAGAGGAGTTTTTAATAAAGCTGACTGTTGTTTAAAGCCACTGAGTTCTGGTGGTGCACACAGCATGGAGTAGTTTGCTTTGTGGCTACCTTTGGAGCATATCAGGATGAAAGTGTTATGTCCCCAAGCTGTAATTATGCGACTACTTTCTAGTGTTTCAAAAGGAGGGAGAGAGAAGGGAAAAAAAAAAACCCACCCTAGCTGTGGTTCAATGTGTCATAAAAAGGAAACGAATGAGCAGTAATAAGACTTCAGCTAAAGTGTTAGACTTCTTAGCTGTCATGTTAACAAGGTCCTTTAAACCTTACAATAAAGTTTAAAACTTGATTTCTTCTAATACACTGAAATTGTTTAAAAAACATTTTGCATTATGACAAGGAAATCTGTTCTGAGAAAAAAAATGAACATGTTGTTAACAAAGCAGGAGCATGGAAAATAAAAAGGTTTCACAGCGTCTGTAAAGTTGTTGTTGACTCATGATTTTATTTAGTAAACAGGGTAAGCCCTGTGACGTGTGAATGGTGTTCTGGCTTTAGATCCCTTCAAACTACTTAGAAACACCATTATAATGGGGAAGCTCCGAGGCTGGTATTGGAACATCACTTGGCCACATTTTACTTAAGCAAAAAGAAATGTTCAGCAGAGAACACATATATTATCAATTCTGAGAAAATGAAAACACTCAGGAAACAATCATTTCCATATTACAACAGAAAATTGGATTTTCTGGTGAATAATGAAAATGAGGCATCACTCCCCCCGACCTCCTTTCTCTCCACTATTTGTTCTGTGCCCCTCACCTTGGTATCAATGTGCTAAGAGATGATTATTAAGTGCAACAAAGGCCACAGCTATGCACAGTTCTGGAAGATGTCCTAGCCTGTTTCAACTTGGTTATTTTTCCCTCTTCTCAGTCTATTCAAAGACAAGGAAACCTTAGGTGAAATGAGAAGTGCATGAACTGCACTAGCCTTGAACTTGCAAAAAAATAATTACTCGGATTAACGCAACATCATAAACGTTCATCCTTGTCTGTTAGGCCAGGAGAAACCCCTGGGAGAAGTCTTGTTTCTTGAGAAAAGTCATGTCTCTCCACTCCTCCTTCACGCCGGCCCTGCGTGGTCACAGGCAGAGGATAACAAATTGTGACTAAAACTGCCTGGAGATGAATCCGTCTGTGCGAGACGGAAAGTGTGTCATGAAACGTTACTTTGGGAGAGATAATTAATACTGCACAAACAATCACTGGAAAAGCTAAACACATTATTTGAATGTTTTGAAGTAAATGGTAAAAGACAATGTTTAAATTAATTATTAATTAAAAATGAATGTTGCCATCTTTAAAGATTTTTTTTTTCAAAGCACTTCGTGCACTGATTTAAAACACTGCAATATCAAAGTATCCAGAACCTCAGATTCTTTCGTGCCCCCTCCCCTCTGACAACACATTATGCAGGTGGGAAACTTTTTTGCCATTAAATGCTAATTAGTTTCACAACTAATTACTACCGTGGTATTAGGTTAATGTTTTTTCTACTTTTTGATTTAGACTTACTTTTGTAAATCCCTTATTCAAATTACTTTGAAGTAAAAGACTACAAATTAGTTCTCTTTTTAATGTGTAATGTGAGCCCTGGCAAGCCAGCCAGTAATTTTACAGGCTGTTTTAAGGAGCAGGGGGAAGACGGGCAGCACGGTCACTCACAGGTACCCAACTGCTCCGCCGAGCTTTCGGGAACGACAGGACTTGTAAACTCCGGCTTCCTCGCCCGCCGCCAATTACCCGGCGTGTGATGTGAGGGGAGGGGGGAGTTTACAGCTTTGCAAACTCACTCTGCCACCCCATAAATACCGCACACACCCATCGGGGCATCACACCCTTCCTGCCTTACCCTTTCCTGCGCCCGCCCGCTGCCCGGGTGCCGCTCACGTTGAGCGGGGCCGGCGAGCCCCCGTCACTTCATGTGGTTATGGACGTGCTCATTACACCGCCGTCTGTTGCTATAATGTCCCTATTAATTCTCCTTTTGATATTTTAAGAGCAATCTATAAATCACACAGACCTTCACATTAATGCTTGGCAAGACCGTTTTGTGTTGAGTGGGGTTTTTTTTTGACTTGCCAAACCAGCCCATTTCCCAGCTCTGCCCCACGGGCTGTGCTCATCACGTAAACCAAAGGGGAAAGAAATCACAGGTTTTCTCCACGAAACATATTTGCCTATGAGGTTTTGCAAGGTTTAAACAAGAGAACTGCAAACAAGTGAACCATTTCATAAGCCCTGTGTTCCTCTTTGACTGGACTGAGCTGATCAGTTTTATACGAAAACCAGTAAATGGCTCTTTTACGTTCAAACCACCCTATGCATGTCCCCAGATGCAGGCAGATTGCTTGCTCCTTGCTTGCAGCTCTTGCTGCTCCACCCATGAAGCTCAGGAAGGAACCAGGAGTCTCCAGAGTCACCCTTGAGCAGATGGTAGGACAAGACCTAGAGGCAGCAGGCGCCTCTGCCATACTTACATCGCTTGCATAGGGGAACGTCCTGGACTGCTGTCACTCCCGTTACTGTTCGTATGCTCCATTGCACCATTGAGCTCTTCCCTCATCGCACTGGCTAAGTTGCCCAGAGTGGGATTTCCCATGGAAGCAGTAGTGTATAGAGGTATACTGTTCTCAGCCATTGAAGCCTGCCAAGGACACAAACAAATCCATGAAGAGCCATGACTAACGTTTTTATACACTGCACAACACACTCACTCGTTCCAAAACATTCTCCACATTTACATTATTTCCAATTACAGGTTCTTTTAAATATGGTATTTTCTGATAGGTATTACCCTGGTTCCATCAAGGGAAATTTAACATCGTTTAGATCTGGGTTTAAGGATTCACAGTTGTATTGGCTTTTAAGAGGATGGAGCCTTCCATTCCCTATTTGGAATTACGCACCCTGGAAAAAAGAAAATGTCCTTTCCCTATTTTTGCTTCATGAAATTATGTTTGGGGCTTTGGGGTATTTTTTGTGGCTTAGGTTTGGGCTTTGTTTCTAATGAAATGGGGAAAAAAATTGGAACTGGCTCAGCTGATAACTCCTTCCCACTGGAGTGAGTGGGCACCAAGCAGGAGTGCAGCATCATGGAGTTTGGTTTTCCTTGGGACATGTGTGAGGCTGCCATCAGCACTAACTGGATCAGAGCTGCACCAATCTACCTGAAAACTAAACCCCTCCATGAGGAATTTTTTAAACCTCAGCGACTCAATTCTTACCTTAGCTGTTACAGCTCTGACTATTTTATTTCCATTTTTCCCTTTGTTCTAAGGAAATACCATACAGCGGCACACTGGAGTTAACTTTCTAAATGGAAATCTTTGTAGGAAGAGAATGAACTGTTAAATATTTTCCTTCTGATTCCCACCGTTCTGCCTGCTAATATTTACTGTGTGTCAGCATTAGCTCATGTTGACAGCACAGTCCCGGCCCGGCGCAGCAGTGGTGGGAACGCAGAAACCCCGAGCCCCGGAGGAGCCCAGTGTTTGGTGGGGATGGGAGGCACTGGAATGGGAGGGAGGCACAGGGATGGGAGGCACAGCTTTCCGAGGCTGTAGTGCCCAGGGACTGGAAGGACATTTAACCATTTCACCCACTCCAGCCGGATCTGGCTGACATCATCCGTGGCTCTCCGAGCCGTGTCAGCGCTGGGCAGCCACAGACGCTGGCTCGGCAGCACTTGACCTGCTCTGGGGAGAGGTCAGCTGGCTGCAGTGGCCAAGCAAAAAAACCCATCGGGCTGGGTCTGCATGATGCAAACCTGGCCTGTGGGAGGAGAATCCATACAAACATACTCCTCACCAAACGCTCTCGCCTGCTCCTAATTCGTGGGACAAAACTCCTCGCTTGTTGCCAAGCGGGCAGTTCGTCCCAGGCAAGCAGAGCCAGACACAGGGTGGGGGGAGATGGGATGGGAAGGGAGGGCAGGACCAGCCCTCACTACAGCATCTCCAGGAGCATGGCCCCTTTTATTCTTCCTTACACTGACCTCTCCGTCTGCAGCCCTATGTGTCACACGTGATTACAAAAGCTATTCTAACGGGGAGGATTATTTTTATCTTCTTGATTCAACAACCGGCAAACTCATTGTGATTAGGGGATGCAAAGAATGGTTCACATTTCCTGCACTTGGCAAAATAATGACTCAAGTTCTTCACCCACAGTGATAACTTGTAATTGCAGTAAAGCAATTCACTGGGGGAGAGGTGGGACACAACGAGTATCTGCTAGGAAGAGAGTAATAGGGGAGGGGGTGTTTTGGGAGCCCCTGTTGACCCGCTGGCAAAAGAGAGAACTGGTGAGAGCTGAAGTCCCCATACCTTCCACAGACAGAGGGGGGAGAGAGCTGCTTCTTCTCCCTGGCCACGAGGGAAAACAGATAGAGGAGATGTCAGCAGGGTCTGGGTGAAGGAGAGGGGAGGCTCTGCCACCCCACAGGAGAAGAAACCACAGCCTGCCAAGCCGGCAGCACACAGCCCACTGTGCAGACCTCGTGGTGTTCACGGGGATGTGCAAGGAGCAGACCTTCCCAGAGCCCACAAAAGCTGGGGGGAACACTGCTCATCCATTATTAATTAGAGTGAATGTAAGCCCTGGCAGGTAAGGCAGCCTTGTGTCCTAGAGGAATTTGCTGCCCAAGTGAGGTCCACACTGCCCACATGGCAGTGGCCACCTGCATTATTTGCCCAGACCCTCTAGAGCCCCAGAGAACCCACTGGGATTTTGCCTCCAAAATCCAATGGCAGGGGGAAAAGTGTGGAACCTGCTGGTGTATTTTCACCCTAGAAGAGGACCTGCCTCAGTGCAGTGCTTATTATTCATCCCATATATTAGAGGGGTGACAGTGGCAGCAAATCTGGCCCAGGCTGCTCTCTCCATCAGCTCAGCTATGGGGGGGCACAAGGACGTGGCTCTCTCAGGAAAAGTGGGGAATGGAAATAGTTTGGAGGTTATCACGAAAGACAAGAATGGATGGAGATGACGACAACGACACGTGTTTCAGAAATAAAACACGAACAGTTCCATATGATAAGCATATTAATTGAAATTAGTCACATAGTTAACAATGTGAGGAAATGCAGGATCATTTCATTTTTGCCTTTCAGCCTCATGAATGTAAAATGTGCTTGTAATCTTAATACTATTCAGGAGACAAAGCAGTCTTTAAAAATCACACTTCACAAGACTCAAGGGAAAATAAGTTACTAATGAATGGTATTTACAGTTGCTTCATTTAAACATGCTATCCTGGGCTTTGCAGGAGTTACTGCATAAACTCAAAAAAATAGAAGAAATGCAAAACATCATTTTCCTCCTAATAATTTGTTTCTTGGTTCTGGAAGAGAAGTCTGCTAAACCTTCCTAAAAACATTACTTCCCAAGGAAATACCCATGGCCACCAGTGAACTTCTTGAGAAGTGACCCCCAAGAACCACCTGGGGTGCAGCCATGCATGGTGTTGTATCCTGGATTAATTTATAATATATAAACCACATCTGAACCCCAACACAAACACACAGACCCCACTACAAATCAGGCCACGATGATGCCTTTGTATCTTTGGTTTATACAGCAAACACCGTGACTTTACGCGAGGTCTTTGAGACTGACTCAAATTTATTGAAAAGGGAAAAAGGGCACAGGAAAAAGGGCTGGAGACATGGACATTTTTAGGCTGCAAGTTATTAATTCTGCACCCACACTTTGTGTATTTATGTATCGTGAAAAAACTGAATTTTTGTCTTACGATTACAATTTAAACCAATAAAAAATATCTTTTATTTTCTATAGGAATTGCACCGTTTATTTTTTACCAACAATAGGAAGATATGCAAAAATAGCCCTTAAAAGAAAAGGGGGAAAAATGATCTGCTTTCTCTTTAAAGCCATGAACAATAGAAGGTCACGTGCCGCAGTATCCTATCATTCAGCACATTAATAGCTGTGCTAGAGTAATTACACTTGTGGTATTTTTGCCTCAAGTGAAATTCTGAAATAAGAGGATGGAAATTATGATACTGCTGATAAATATTAATAAGTGAACTTTTAATTTTTTTGCCACAATATTCAAAATGCTAAGCATCTAGCTAATGCTGAAGCAGCCTGATATGTGTTTGCCTCCAGGGACTATGATGCTTTATGCACTTAAGAAAAAAGTTTAACGGAATTAAAATTTAATATCTAATTAGAGCAAGGCTAATATATTTTGAAATGAGTGGGGAAGACACACGCCTCTGTTGCATATTTGCTACAGTCATTAATCTTACCTGTAAAGCAGCATTGAGAGGTGTGCAGTAGGTGTGGCTGGTCTGTATGTTTTTAATAAGAGAAGGGTTACTGCATAAGAAAAACATAAAAAGGAGAGTTAAATGCAACCAACTTCTGTGCCAGCGTTTCAAGCACGTAATGCTTCCTCCCCCACCAGAAAACTAGAGCTGAGACTGGTTTTCCACATGAGCTCTCTTTCGTTTCTCTTTTTTTTTTTTTTTTTTTAATTTAAAGAAAATATCTGAGTTTTCAGCTATGGTTATCATATTTGCCTTTACTAAATAAGGAACATCATTATCTCTTGACGTTACCTCGCCATGTGTTCTACTACCCTGCGTTAGTAGCACATCTTGGCATCTCTGCTCATTTTAGCTGTGTTCAGGAGAAACTCTCCAGTTTTCGTCGTGTCTGGGAGCCCGTTACCACGTGAAGGTCCATCGTGAGGAGGCAATGATCAAAAGCATCACGGGACATTTTAAACTCTGCTTCATCCAAATGACTCTCCAAGTCGCTGGCAGTGGAGTCTCTCCCAGTGGAGGGGAGGGAGTCTCTCCCAATGGAGAGGGGCAGCACGATGAGTGAGGATTTATTTGATCCATGTTATTTCCTGCCATGCCAATGGCCACGGTGAGGGCTGCCCACACCATCACCCCAAACAGCCTGTGGGTATGCAGGCTCAAGGGAAGGCAGCCCAGAGAAATCACCACGCTGCCCTGAAGGCCTTTATTTTTAGTAAAAAATATTCTGGTGTGCTATTTTGGACCCTTATTTTTGTCAGCTTTACATAAGGGGCCAGATTTGAGGAAAAGGAATGGGGACCACATGGGCTCTCTCTTTAGGAGGCATCCCAATACCACTGCTTCCATCAGGAGACAAAAAAAAAAAATTTAAATCATGAAATAGAAACTAGGTAAAAAAAATGCCCATGCAAAATACCCCCAACAGTTTTATCACTCTCTGGGCACGTTTTTATTTTAATTTTATTCACGTGGGAATAAATTATGGTGAGCAGAGTCTTAACTGAGCTCCTTGCACAGGGACCAGCAAGGATCAGTTGTCCAGGAGAGATGGCCTTCGAATAGAAGTCAAAGAAAATCCCTCTGGGAAGCCCAGGAATATTGGTGCATGGTTGTTGTAGGCACACAATGGCCTGTTGATAATCTTTACAGCTGGTCTCACTGCATTTTCAAACTCTTTAAAGTGAATTCAGCATTTCTGTCTTGTAAGTACCTTACTTTTTCTGATTAGGAGTTGCAAAACAAAGCATACAATTGAAAGCAAAGGAAAATATTAGAATTAAAACTTATCTGAAACCTTTCCTGGCATCTATCTGTCTTCCTGACATGTCTACAGCAGTATATCTGTGCTAGCGTGGATAATTATCTTAGTCTACATTGCTCTATAAATAAATGCTTTAACAAACATGTCAGAGTAGAGTTTTTACTACAGGCATTTGGATTATCAGAGTAGGACACACAAAATACACATAACAACCAAAAATTTAGTTTCTTTAGCAGCAAAGGTGATGACACTATTTTGTGAAATGCAAGTCTACATGAGATGGGTAAATCATGCAAAGCAAAGCAACAGCAGAAAAAAAAATTAAAGCAAGTAAAAGCTCTTACTGTGCAACAAGCTCGCCAAAGTTTTCATCAGGGCAGTATTTTCGAGGACGGCCTCGTTGAATATGACGGCCACGTTTAAACTCTTCATCATCAACAGTCCAAAAGGACCCAAACTCATCCTCTACTCTGATAAAGCACTTATGCAGTGAGAGGTTGGTGCGAATGGCACCCTGGGACAAGAGCAGCAGCAAAGGAGATGAAGTGGAAACAAAGGGACACGGGATCGGGGACAGAACAGACATCAAATACAGGGAAAAGGAAAAAGAAAATAAAATGCAATAAGCATAAGCAAATGGTTTGTGAGGGTTAATACGCATTGCCACCTAAAAGCTACTAGCATGTGATGCAACAAACACCAAGCAAGCAGGGTCAGGGTACTGGTGGGCATACAAACAGTAGTGATGAGATGTTTGTCTTGGTTTCCCTTAACTGAGACAATGCGAAACCACCTGTGGTTGGTCTAACACCAGCTAGCAGCCAAAAGCCTCTACGTTAAACTGTAAGCATGATCCGAGCTAGGCTAAGAAGTTCAAACATGGTGGACATACCCACTGATCTTTTGTGGCCTTCGTTTTTGGAACTCTAGTTCATCCACTGTCCATACTGCCCCTTTAACGTTTTCTACTCGCACAAAACACTTGTGAAGACTAAGATTATGACGCACTGCATTCTGCAGCAAGTATAAAAGAGAAAACATTCAAAAACCTTCTATGAGAAAATGCTCATCATTGTCCAAGAACAGCAGCAGCACAGTCAGCTTGACAGTTCTCATTTTGCAATGTTAAGCCCCTTCCCCTCCCCACACCCGCTCACTTTCCCCAGCTCTTTACATCTTATTTTGCAAAGACAAAATAAACATGAAAGCTTAAACCCAAGATTAAAAATTCACGTTATTCTTATCAATTATCCCCAGAGTGACTGAGAACAGCCACAATTTTAAGCATGCATGTTGTAGAATACAGCACATTTCATACAGAACACAAGAGGAACATTGCTTAGACTTTTTCAAAACAAATATATACGCCCTGCAAAGAGAAATTTCTCCTCTCCTGGAAAGGAAAGCAGTTAGAAAGAACAGAAAAGATTTTATGTAAGTACAGTCGACTGGATTTAGCTGTGAGGCACAGGAGCTGGTGTTGCTGTGGTTTCCCACAGGTGGGCTAATGTGATTCAGGTGCTGGACCTCCCTCCACACCCACAGCACGGGCTGGGGGCTCGGCAGCACCCCACTGGCCGGCCGGCACCAACTGCTGCCTCCACGGCTTGCTCCTATATGGAAGTTGGCTCCTGTTTCTGGCAGACTACTGTAGTGACTGATCTGAGCCTCTGCCAAGTGAAAACATGAGGAGGGCTCTCTGAAACAAAGTGATAATATCCCCACAGCTCATCACCCAGAGGGACCCGTGCTCACGGCATCTGATGCCTGAATGTTCACCCCGCAGCTCCATGCTGGGAAGGATGAGCATGGCCAACACAACGAGACACCTCACTAAGGAATGGCAAGCTCCTGGCTTTTCTGTCCCTGTTTCAGGGTGCTGAGAGCCTTGTTACTCCTCAAATGGGGTGCTATGCTTCATCCCTGCTTCAGGAGTTTCCTGAGCAAATACCCTCCAACAACAGCTGGACCCAATGGTCTTAAAGGTTTTTTCCAACCTAAAAGACTCTATGATTCTACAAAGCCATTGTTCATGGAATTCATAGGAATTTGTACATGGAGCTTGTTCCCAGCACTGCTGAAAGGGGTTTGGGAAACAGGAAAAACAGAAGAAGCCATTTGCTGAAAATCTGCAGGCGAACTAACTCCATCCTCACTGGCACCATTGATTCAGTCAATCTGGTTGACTCGTTAGCAGGCACAAAGCCAGCCAAACACATGGCCTGGGTCTAGGCAACCAGGAGACGACAATTTTTTTTCTCTTCCAACCTCATCCTCTTCTTTTTTTTTTTTCCTGAATGTGGGATCTGGATGGGGAAAGGGAGCTCTAGTCATGAATGTCTAAATCACTGTGCAAACAAAGGATAGCACAGAGCATTTGTCATGTAAATCAGGAGGCGGTGGTGTGTGTACTGGGAGGGGAAGGCAAAATGTCTTCTGCTCCTACTCCATCTCCCTGCCATGCCTAGTGCTGTCCCCACACTCCCACCCCGGTAGGAGTGGAAGACTTGGGCTTTGAACTGCCTTTGCTCAGGAGATGCTTGAGTGCAAACACATCTCTGGCTGTAGGTACCTGATCCAGGCACTTCAGCTTTTCCACACCGACCTGCTTCTGAACTGGTGAAAGAGTAAACCCTGATAAAGCTTTTCCTCTCAGCAAGGAAGAAATCTAGCAGAAACTCAACCTGTCCATCAGCCTGCTTCCTTCTGCCCTTATTTTCTTCTTTCTGCTCTTATTTTTTTATGTTTTGGTTTTTTTTTTTTTCCCCCTCCCACCTCTTCCAGATTTCAGTACTGTTGACATTTTTGGCAAAATCCCTGATTTTGAGGTCGAGGAAAAACATGTAAACGCCCCACACCTTATGAGCTGAAATCAGCCAGCTCAGCAACTGCTGGTGGGTGCTGCACTAGTGCAACCTGACACAGGGCTGCCGGCCCACATCTGGGTAACTCAGGCAGTTTCCTGTGAAAATGGGAACACTGTCAAGTCTGGAGCAAAATGTAAGAATAATAACGCTATTTCCCCCAGTGAAAGCTGATCCCGTGGCTCATACAGCAGTTGATCAAACGCACACGGCAAAGCCCAGCAAAGGGAGTCCTCAGAGTTTGTAAATAGTCTCTAAAGACAGGGTTGAGCAGGAATATTTGTGTTTTTCTTTAAATAAATTTAATGCTGGAGAAATAGTTTACAGACTGTTCTTGTTCTCTTGAAGTCCATTGGCAACTGATGTTTAAGGCTGTGGGACAGGGCTCTTGCTGGATACATGAGACAGAGAAGCTGAATGTTTACAAGATCCGTGAAGTGTTGCTCTCATTTTCTATTTTCCATGTGATCATTTATTTAAGGATTTCATGCCAGAAAAAAATTGTTGTGTTTCCCCTGCCTCTGGATACTTGCTATCTAACAGTTTTATTTGAACAATACCCCAACGTGTCAGAGCCACACCTGCAGCCTGTGCCTCATGGCTGTGACTCAGTGCCAGCAAATTACTCCAAAAAATAAAAGCAAACAGACATTGCCTCTGACCTGTCAGAACCAGTTCACAGTGCTCCCCCAGCAATCAGCTTAACAGAAAAATTAGGAGCTATTATTGTAAGATTATATATTTACCTTGTTAAAAATATTTGTATGCAAGCCACTTTTGCAGAAAAATTACCCTGAACATGCTTGAATGTAGTAAATGAAAGGGTTTGTTATTTTAATAACTGCTCAGACTCTGCCATACTGCATTTTGGGAAAGAGGTTCATTTTTTAAAGGTCTTTATTCTTGCACTTTTCTGTGTTTTTAAAATAGGGCTCAGGAAAGCTTGTCCACACCAAACCCTGACCCTAAACTTGGGGAACAGTGACCCAAACGCCCCCTAAGCATTAGCTGAAGGTGAGCACAAATCAGCACATATATATTCAAATTATTCTGATTCTGCAATTAGCCCCTTGTGCTTGTTCTGTGCCCCGTGGGCTTCCCGTCATGACAATCCAGAGCTGCATTTTCATCCCTGCTGTTCCTGGGGGCTGGCAGAAATCTGAGCAGTCTCTAGCGCACAAAAACCTGCACCACTCCAACCAGTTGTCTGTTTTGCTGGTACTGGTGGATGTGGGGGTGAAGTTTTTCTTTCCCGTTACATGAGGCAGGACCTGGACACCTACAGAAGGTCAAGGTGTCCAAAGAGGGGTCTCCAAATGGCACCTGCCTCCCTGGGACACACAGTGCCCTTCTACAAGCCTGAGAATCTGCAGCTCAGCCTCTCTGCTGCTCTTCTGTATCTACACTGGCTCTTGGGACTGGATTTTTTGGGATGCCAAAAGCTAATTCCCAAAACTAGGCTCACAGGAGATACAGCCAGGACTGCCTGCTGCCTCCTTCCACTCCTCCCTCCACTTCCCTTTGCTGCTGGAACTAAATAGGATTTTTACTTTAGCACCCACACCTGCAGCTGCTGAAAAGCCCTACTGGAAGCACTCCAGCAGCAAAAGACAGGCAGGTCTAAAAGGATCTTAAATCAGGGAAAGTTAATTTCCTTTCTGGATAGTAAGGAAGCTGCTAAGTTGAACACTGCTCATGTTTTCCAACTGCAGGGAAGAATCAAAGCAGCAATCACAGAAAGTTTTCCTGAACTTAAGAGCTTCTAGACCAGGGTTGAAAATGTACAAAATTGTGCTGGGATCTGAATGAAACGAAAACCATGCCACTAAAAACCAAGCTAACTTCCAAGGACCATTTTTAGCTCCATCCGCTGAAGGAATTAATCTTAAATGCAGGCTGGGACAGGAAAAACAGAAAGAGCTGATCGAACAGCATGTATGGGACCTATTCATACTACCTGGTCATTTGAAATTGTTTGAGAACAACAGAGCTGTCTGGATTAAGAGAGATTCCAAGCACCGGGGTACAGTTTTTACAGCAACACAACATCCAGCAATTTGAATTATTCATTTGTGATTCCACTGGATTCAGTTGAAAGTGAAAGAGTGGCACCCCCAAAATACAGAATAAAATTAACTCCCCAAACCTCTTATCTAATAGTATCTGTGACAGTTACTGAAGGAAATTGAAGTGCAAAACCCCAAGTTTATTTCTGTTAAAGACATTTCTTATTGAGGAGCTTTCTTCTTGCATATTAAATTCAACAAGCTTCTGCTGTGTGATTAGAAAAAACAGAGAGGAAGTTTATAACAGCTGTTTATGTAGTTAAGAGTCAATTGACTGAGGAAAAAAATCCACTGATCTATAGATCCTAGGGAAAAAATGGTTGTTGTGATTAAAACCTGCTTAGCTAAAAAGATGAACAGTATATCTTCTACTGACATGAGAACTTTACCTCCTTTTTTTTTTTTTAAATTTTCTAATATGTTCCGGCTGAAGAGCCCGAGTTTCCCTGCTCGTAGCAACCACACAGAGGAACTCATGGCATAATCACAGAACATAAAAGCCAATAATGGGGATTCAATTAGTGGTTTTCAAAGGCAGAGGAATTTTTTCTGCCAAATATCAAATTGTTCCTGCAGATAAGGCACCCGGCGCGTGTCACAACTGCCGATCTAAACTTTTCATGTCCCCACGTCGGGACAGTTTATGTCATCAGCAAGGTCTGTTCTGTACACGGCAGAGAGCAGAGGCAGGAGCTGGGCTCAGCCTTACCTTCCACGTCGCCGCGTTGCGTCGGAAGTAGGCGAACATTCGCGTGAACCAGTTGTAGATTTCGTTTAGTGTTAGCTGTTTTTCGGGAGATTCCAGGATGGCCTTGTGAAGCAAAGCGATTGCAAGATCAGTTACCAGCACACCAGTACAAAACACGCTCACAGTTTTACTTTGCCAGATACAAAAAAAGGAAAGAAAGGAAGAGTGAAAAAGAAGAGATTTGGAGCAAGAAATCGAAAGGAGGGTTTTCACAATATGAACTAAGATTAATGGCTGTATTTAACAGTTCAATGGCAAAATTCAAAATGGAATTATCTAATTGTTTTGAGTTTTTATTTCTGTTTCCTTACAGAAATATTAATTTATTAGTCATTCATAAAGCAGAATCAAAGAGAAATGCAAAACATTTCACTAGCTGATTAAAGCTCAGTAATTATTTAGAGCTCAGATTAATTCTAGGGATCAGAGATTACTGTAGCTTGTGATAATTGACTTGCCATCTTTAAACAGGCTCATTTTCACTGTTGTGTGAAATGAATTTCCTAATAATCACATCGTATTGTAATACTTAATCAAAAGCAATTATGTTATATATTGCAGTTCTAAAAACCCTTATAGTAAAGGTTTGAGCATTTGAGCACGCTTACATACCAAAGGTTTAAAAATCTATTTAATCCAGCACATATAGGGAGATATATTTTTTTTCCTAATCCAGACGGGTGTGTTTGGCTCAGCTTACCTGTCTAATTAAAGATGCATACGTGAATGGTGGTCTAACTTCCGCGTTCTTATAAAATTCTTGGTTCTGGGCAATATCTGCTAAATAAGAGCAGTTGTTCTGTTATCATCACAGCCCGACGCCGCCGGGCCGCGGGCGGACACGGAGGGTGTGCCAGCAGAGCCCCGTTACCTGAAGAGATGGGGACGTTGTATTTGTCCGAGTACCGCCTCCGGATGGGTCCGACGTTGTGCATGCTCGTGGTAGTGATGACCGACGGTCCCTGCGTGACGGGAGTGATGGGCGCAGTCGGGGTGGTGGGAGTATGAGGTAAACTCTGCGGAGACGCCTCGGACGCGGTCTTGGAGAGCGTGACGCTCGATACCAGATTCAGCTGCGGAGGGAAGGACGAGGGGCTCGTTACAAACAGCATTTCTGGGTGGGAAAGGGCTGCAGAGGAAAGCCTCGATACCAGAGTGTCCCTCAGTTCTGAGCACACACTGCAGCTTCAGCACAAAGTGCTGCTGTAACATCTCCATTAAGAGCCAGCAAAAGGAAGTAAATAATAATTACATATATACATTTCCAAATAGGTTTAAAAAACAGAACAACATAGCCTGCTGCCTGAAGAACAAATAATGAATTTTTATCTAAACCTTAATAGAAGATCTCTCACAGTACATCATCATTTTAATATTTTACTTCAAGTTTCATTGTTTCACAGTCTAAACCCCACACCTCTCTGATTTCCATGCTATCATTATGCATGGCTTCTAATCAGTCTTCCTGGATATTTCATTGAAGGCATCAGGCTTAAAATAAAAGGCAAGACTTTCCTAGGGACATGCTAGGAAGAAACGCAATCTCTCTCTTCAGCATTTGGGCTTTTCTTTTTTTTTCCTCTCTGTTCATCCATTTTAAAAGCAAAGCCCGGAGTAGGTTAACACTGGAATAATTTATTTAATCACAGTGCATGAAATACCGTGAGCATTCAGCCCAGCACAAATGGCACCACTCTGTTTTTCCCTCCTAGGATGGAAGGCATTGGTGTTACCTGCACGAAGCCTGGCCCCACTGGTGTGGCAGTGTGCCACAGCAGGCTGTAAAACACACCTGCCTCCAGGATTGGGTATCAAACCCAGCTCCAACCCGACTGTTTTCGATACACAGCCCTATTTATACAACCGGCATCCACATTCCTTCCCAACCCTTTTTTTCTGCCCTACAATGTCCTTTGAAAGATGATGCTCCATCCCAATAGGTTGCTGCTACTGAAGTATTTTAAACAAACAATCCAATCCTTTAACTACAACATCACAGAAGATGACCGAGAAAAGGGCTCTGACTATTTCCACATTTCTTTCCCTTAGGCAGTTTCACGAATAATATTGGTGAAATCCTGACCCCACTGAAGTCAGTAGCAAAATTCCTACTGAATTTAACAGGGCCAGAATTTTACAACTTTTGTTCGTGACTAAAATTCCTTTTTTTGCTAGACATTAAACCTTCTGAGATGAAGGCAAGGCACACAATGCAGCTATGCCCCCAAAATCTCATGTTTATCCATAAGGCACTGTATTAATTTTCCTTGTATGAAAGTAACCAGATAAGGAAACTCCTATTAGCATCACTCATATGAGTTAATAGCCACAAATAATGTTTCTTTTTAAAAATAATAGGATTTATCCCAAACAAAGGTAGTGGAAAATAAAGAGCAGTAGTATTACTGAGAGGATACCAACACAAAAAGCCCATCGCCCACAGAAAGGGCTCAGCTGAGGGAAGATAAATTCTGATTGCTTGTCCTTCCTGACAGTGAGAAGGAGCTGAGGGAAGCCCCAGCCACAAACTCCTGGCACAGCCCGGATGCTGCTTCTAGGGAAGGAGGTGGTGAGCAGCAGACCTGCAAACACCCACTTTTCCCTGGACCTGCTTATAAATGACTCCTTGCCTTCCAGTGGGGAATATTTAACACTTTGTGGCAAAGCCAGGGAGTGTGAACCCGAAGAGGGATGGTGAAGGTGCTGAAAAGCAGGTATTGATCCCCACTCCAGCATGAACCTGGAGCCTGCAGTCTGGAGGTTTAAACCCCCCTGGTGCCATGCACTGCCACCATGTGCCACCCATTCTGCTCGTTGACTGGCCTGATTTAAGGACACTGATTAGGGACATATATACAGTAATGTCTCCCTGTTATCCATCTATCCATCTATTACATATGATAAAAGGACCAGTGATGATAATAATAGTGCAACTGACAGGTCTCACCATGAAATTAAATCTACTGTATTTTATCTCAGTTTCTAAATGGACATTTTAACAGTCCAATAACTGCGAGGAAATCTGCATCAATTTTAAGTGCCCTTCTCAGTGTAGGCTCGGCAGCCGGGCCCTCCCGTTGGAAAGATCACTGCTCCTGCTTCATCATTACGGCTCCCAACTACTCCATTTCAAAAGAGCCCCCTTCCTTTTTCAGCATGTAAAAACTTAACATTTAATCTGTTTCTACTAGGGAAGCTTGAGAAAGAATCCACAAAGGTCAGCATTCCCTGCTTAAAGAATCTGAATCGAGTTAAATTTCTTTAGGCTTTACAGCATAGGTAGCGATGAGGAATAAACACAGAAGAGGACAAGCAAGGGGGGGGGGCTTTAACAGGCTTGACAAATGACACTGTGATTCACACCCACTGCTGGGCTGCCACTAATAAGCTACAGAGGAAGCAGCCAATCTCAGCTAATTACCAGATAAAATTGTATTGTAAGGACTCTAATTAGGAGATGCTTATGGAGGTGATCTAATGATTAAATGCTGCATCCAAGTGACCCCACCATCAATGTGCAGTGGTGCAAGATGTCACCGGAATATTTTGTAGAAACAGTAATTTTATTTCAAGGAGGGGAGGCAGTAATATTTGTAATAATGGCTATGAGGTAAACTAATTAAAAGACAGTTCCTAAAGGAAGACTGTGGCTTTGAGCAGCTGTGGCCGTTCCAAAACAAAGTGCCAAATCTCAACAGAGGAGCTGCAGTCAAGTGGAAAATTTCTGCCTGACCTCTGCTCTTGCTATTAATTTGCAGGAAACCTAATGACACATATACATATTCCCACAAAATTGTTCTAATTGCTAATTTGCCAAAGGAGCCCAGTTTCCAAATTAAACATGACTGCAGTCTGTGAGGAAAGAGAGAACAAAAAGCTGGAACGCAGCGAGTCTGCCGCGTTTCACCTCCGACGACCATTTGTGAGCCTGAACCAACAAGTTAATGAAACACGACCTTGTCCATCGCTAGCGAAGTTTTTCCGTTTTCCGTGTTTTATTTGATGACACTCTCCTCTTCCAGCTGGGTTCCCCAAACCCGAGCCAGGGTGAGGGAGGAGAGGGCTGCACTCCCTCCACAGCCTTTCGCTGCCGCTTCCTTTGTTGCATCGGTAGCGCCAAGGCTGAAAAATCAGTTGTGAATTAGAGCAGAATAACAAATTATGAATGGTGTTGGTTTTGTTGCCATCTTGAATTATTAATCTGAATGGTAAACTATTAAATCTTAATATTGGCGTCAATTAGAAACGTGGAAGCGGCTGTGGATGACTGTGCAGGACAAAGATCAGGGAGGGACTGGGCTGGGAGGGTTTCTTTTCCTGATGGAAACTCTACATGGTTTCTCCCTGTTTGCATTTGCTATTTAAAACCAAGTTACTATGATTAGAAAAGTTGTTCGCATTGGTATTTTGTACACAGGCTGTTTCCCACATACCATAATTTTTGGATGAGCATCACTGCTGGCAGAGGGGAGGGAGTCCAAGCCACAGAGTGAGCACTTCAACAAGCAAGAACTCTTGCACTGCAGCAATGTACAATGTGGGCACTCAGAGAGTTTACCCCTGCACCAAGGAGTTAAAATGTTTTCGTAATATTTGTCCTGGGAACGAGGGGAAGAAGGATTTCCTCCAGCCTTTAAAAAACAACCAAACCCAAAAATAATAATAATAATGAAAATAAAAAAACAACCAACAGAAAACACACCAAATCTCTCAACAATTGTAAGTCCTAGAATTCTGCAAATTCAATCACTGAACTTTGTTGATTGCCTTGTTCAGTTTTGGTTTTTAAGAATATTTCCTCATACTGTTTTGACTTGGTCATTCATAACAGCCATAATTGTCTAGCACTCAATATCCCACTTAGAACTTCATTATTAACCTTCCCTTTAAAGAAATAGTCATGTCTCCCTATCAAAGGTGAAAACTGAGTCATTTGCTTTTTTTCTTTATATATAAACAAGGCAGAGGTAACCCACGCTATTATCCAGTTTAAAAAAATAGATTTCCAGCTAGTGGATCTCTCACTAGGACTAAGTCTGATTTCTTTTTGTGTAAATATTTTACAGGACAATAGCAGCTGCACATAAAATAGCACTGAAACTCTTTTAAAAAAGGAAAAAATAATTGTTTCTAAGGGTCACAGGGAGGCCATACCAGGGACTCCCCTGCAATGGGTGCTGTTGCTCTGGGCCCAGCTGGAGCTGAGGACTTATCTGCACTGAGCTCCTGGGGCTGAAATACTTTGGTGAAGAAATTCCTTTTCTTGACACTGAAGGTGAGAAAGTGAATAGTGGGCCTAAAACTTTGTTCAGTGCCGTGTCTTCCTCTCCCTGTTTCAGCCTGGACACATCAGTGTATTGGATGCAGAGCCTGGCAGGCAGCAATCACTTAGCAGGTGTTGTTATTGGCAGGAATACTAAGGAAACTGAAGCTGAGGAGTGAGACTTAATGAAAACCAGTATATAAAAACAGCTTTTGTTGTGCTTGAGAATCACTCTTTATTGCTGCATATCGTTATTTTTTCAAACTATAAAGTATGGCTACAGCAGCTAAAATGCTCAGTCATTACCTCAACAGTTAAAGACTTTTTTTTTTTTAATGCTTTGTTATTACAGTTGCTAAAAACAGTATTTCAAAACAATCATAACTGCTATGGTTATGGTAAAAGAAATACATTAAAGAAGGGATATCTAACAGTGCATCTTATTTAAAGTGCCAGAAGGGCCTTTAAAAGTTTTCTGTCTGTTTTTAAAAGATAGTTATAGCACCCAGTATGAAGAATTACTTGCTGGTTGATGCGTTTTCCTTCTCCTTCCCTTCCTATGAACTTCAACACAAGTTAATCCTCCCAGAAGACAGCACATTTCCATTTGAACCTATTGTGCTGATGGCTAACACCGATGAAAACAGCATGTTGGGGGGGTACCTTAATAGCAAAACCAGGATGACAGTTCTTGAGAAATTGCTGTTCCGGCTTTTGTGTTGTGGTTTTGTTTTTTTACCTCGGAAAAAAGTTCACCTTACCAAAACACATCACAGCTCATTCTGCCTCGTGGCTTTGTTCTCACTTTACTCAGCCCCACCAAAACACCACGTGTAGCACCAATGGGAACAACACTGCCTGCTCCAAGTGCTGAGTTCTGAGATAGCTCTGTTTTCTTTTAAACTGCTGCCCTTGAGCATTTTCATTATAAAGCTGGGGGTTTTTAAAGGTGCTTCTGAGCACTGCACCGGTTCCTGGGATGTTCCCCTGCATCCCAGACCCCTTCCTGCCTGCCCAGCAGCCCCTGGGGAACAGCACCACACACTGACAGCACCTCCCTGCCCATGTAGTCTGACAATGATTTGGGCCATCACCACTACACTACACAGGAATGTGCTTAAATCTCATCGACTTTAGTAGGACTAGAGAGCTTTACTGAGCAGATGTCTTGGTGGGCTGAAATGCAGGGGCTACTCCACAACCCCTCCCAAACTCAAAATTGCTGCAAAGAGCTGAAGACATCCAAAGGTGGGGATGGGATGGATGGACATGGCTAAATCAGACAAGCAACCCTTCCCCAGAGCTGGGTGAGTTTTGAATTGGTGCACAACCATCAGGAACTTGGCTGTGGTCCAACTGGTCCAACACCATGCACTCAACTACTGTCTGAAGCCCAGAAGGCAAAGATGACACAAGTGGTCAGCATGGATTACACCTGGCACGTCATTAACACAGATGCTCATATACCATATTACCTGCCAGTAACAAAATAGTTTAAAATAAGCATTAAGATCTTTTAAGCAGAATAAAAACATTTCCTCCGTCATGAAAAGGCTGTAATTTTAAATCCCAACTACTGCTATGTTTGGATTTGCAGCTGCTTTTTCCTTTAAAATCACAGAAGTACTGTAATATATTAGTTCTAACGCACACCTTGCATTAGTTACGTTGGCAGAAAAAAAAAATTAATTACTGGATGTAAAGACTACTTTGCAGTGCAATAATGGTCATCAGATCTTTTTACCAAAGTCCTATCCCACTGAGTTAAAAGAACGAGGGTCTAGCAGAGTCTATGCAATGCCTGTGTGTTTTTTTCACTAGGAAAGCACAATTTATGCAAAACACTATACTTCTACATTTTATAATTAATTTTCAAATGCTTCACCTATACATATTTTAATAATTTCTGATTTATCAGATGGTATCTATAATAAATTTTTCTATATTTCAATAAATGAAAAGAAGGCAGTTTCAATCCAACAACAGAGTGCCACACAATATAGGCCTGTCAGGCACCAATTTTTACTTCTAACATGTAAGTTAAAGGATAAGGAATTTATAATGCTGCCTGTGAACGAAACCACTTTTCATACACAAATGTGATCTTTTTTTTTCCAAAGGGTAATACAACAGTACATTTACATAAACTAATCCAAACAATCTATGTATTTGACAATGGCAAACCTCACACAGACTGCCTATTGTTGGTTTACATCTTGGAGTTCTTTATGTTGGCTTGTAACACTGCTCTAGCTGTCAAAGGTTTGACTTGGACTCTAAATAAATGGTTATAGAAGTGCTGTGCAGCGATATTGGACTTCTTTGCAAAAGAAAACCTGCTGTGTATGAATTCAAAAGCTATTAATTTTTCAGTCAAAAATATTCATGCCTATTTCTTTTAATAAAGAAACACTGTGCTGAGCAACTGAGAGATAATGTTGACTAGTGGTACAGAATTTTCAATAGAGCAGTTAAAAATAAATTTAGTAGGAGGTCCCCAACAAAGCTATAATTTTCCAGAATGTAAAACATTTTTAATACTAATCAAGACAGCCCTTTTCCCCCTGCGTTCACAGGTTTTTTTTCCCCCTCTGCTTTTCCCTGTTTATTAGCTGTTAACACTAATCTTCATGGCGACACCGCCTGGTATCTCCGTAGCCTACAAGACCCTCCAAAGCTTCCTGCCCTCGGCGGCCCGGCATCGATCCCGAGCTGCCTTGCCAAGCACCACTCGCCTTCTGATGATTTCCTCCCTTTAGTTTGTAATCCTTCCTCCTGAGGGGCACTGCTGTTATGAAAGGCCTCAAGGCAGAGTGCTTTGAGACTCCCAGATTATTCCGCTGTTTTAATTTTTAATCCAGTAAGAGCTATAGAAACCAAACCTCTTACCCATTCTGTTGGGTCTACACACTTTGCCAACAATGCGCTGAAGCATCTGCATTTGGGCAAGGATGGATGTGAGGGACTAGAAGAATGCTATTTTTATAGACATTGCCAGTAGTTTCTACTCTAGAGGGCTGGTGTCCACCAGACCAAGCAATTTTAGGCATCTTAACAGCTTAATTGGAAGAGTTTGTACCTTCCACTCAACTCTCTCCAAAAAGGCAAGGAAATTTCCCGTTGACTATGACATCTGCTCCAGTGTTACGGAATAGCCTGCAATTTTCTATCTAGTAGCCTCCCTATGCACTTCTGCAGCCATTTATTTCCAACTACATGGAAACTGAGAAATCCTTTTCTAGTAAAAATGTGTGCGCGAAGTGTTTAATGATTTTATGTTCTCTATCTCTGTAATGTGTTCTGTTTCAGACATTAATTTTGTCTACCAACTGCATCTTGGCAGGCTACCATATTTGCTGGGTTAATAGTCTGACTCCTTTTTATTTCTATCACCATAAATCACACATATATGGGTGTGTGTTTGCTTTATTTATAGAAAAAAAATCAGTCAAAACAGATAAACCAATACTTTGTCATTATGCTGCATCATTGCATATTGATTAAAATTGCTGGTACTAACTATAGATTGTCAACGCTCAATTAATTTTCACACAATGACTCAAAGCAAAATCAAATAAAGCCAGTGTACCTTTAAATCTTACAAATCTTAAAATCAAGAAGCAGAGCACTCTCTCCATTTTGAATAATCACTGGAAGCTCCCAGGAACATTTTCAGCATTAAGAGGCTGAGAGGAAACAACAGCTGAAGAAGAGTCATTTCAGTCAGGGAAGGAGATGGGGGATTTTTCTGGGTTTAAGGGTAACCAGGAGTCTTCTTGGGCTGCAAAGCCACTTGCTTCCCCTACTCCCCCTTCTTCAAAGAGCGATCTGGGGTAGAAGAGGTTTCCCTTCTCAGTTTCAACAGTATAAAACCTGATACCGGGTAACCATGATTATCATCAGCACGTGCAGTTAGAGTCACTTCTACAGTAAATGTCTGTCAGACTGGAGAAACCAAAATAAATATACTAAATATAATTTAATTACAACTCCTTCCTAACACTTCCTAAGATTTCATCCAAGTCAGACTGATGCAAAGCGACTTACATGAGGCCAGAAAAAGGCCCAATGCATCAGCTTTGGAACCAAACTTGACTTCGAAACTCCCTGAAGAGAGGGGGATGACAAAACCCGGCTGCGCTTCCCATCTCCTCCCCACACCCGTCTCTGAAATGGGCCAGGCTCCACAGCGTGGGCTCCACTGGGGAACAGGAAAGAGAGGTTTGTTGTGAGGTTTGGTTTTGGCTTTCAGCACAGTTCAGTACTTACGGGCTGAGGGGTGGCTTTTGGTTCAGTTGACTTCACATGCAGGTGTGTCATCATGGCTTGCAGGCGTTCTTTATCTTTTGCAAGCTGGAAGGGGAGAGAAAAAAAATACCCTCTGTTAGTCGTACAAATAAAACCCAGGCTCTGCTTATTCCTAATTAAACAGCTGGCACCGAGGCATGAGACAGAAGAGTTTTATTGCTGAGTAGTTTGGAAATTGTATATGGGCTATTCGTGAGGTAAAGCGAACGTGTGGTGCTGGGTGTCACCATTTCCCAAAGCAAAATGCATTAGCCCTTGAGTGAGAAGAGCTAGACCTGCTGGCACCAAGAGCTTCACTCCAGCATTGACAGCTAAAAGACAACAGTGAATCATGTTTATTAACCAGCCCCACTCCAGCTCGGGAGGCACAGCAGAAGGACAGCAAGGCAGCAGTTCTAGGATGCGTTTTCCTTCCCTCAGAGCACAGAACAAGTGGCACGGATGGGCTGTGGCTTTACCTCAACCACAGGCATTGTGGCACATGCAACGGGCACAGCCAGGGGTGGTTAAACCACACGAGTCACCTCCACAGGGCTCTGCAGGCAGCCTTGGGTCCAAAAGCACCTTGATTTGACTTGAGAAGGTGGGAGAGCCCTTGGTGGGTCACCCTGGGAAGCCAAGCTGGGCACCTGAGGAGGGGCAGCCTGAGCATGGGGCAAGACCTGCTGTGGGAGCTGCCATCATCCCTCTGGCATAAGCCTGAGGGCAGTGGGGTGGTAAAGACTGAAAGCAGCAGTAATCACCCCAAAACCCTCATCCCTGGGCACCCAATGCCACACGACTCATGCTGTCATCCTTTCGTATCAGCCACCTCAGGCCCAAGAGTTGGGGTGAAGCCCCTGCTCTCAATGTCTATTGTATTTTATGATTGAGATCCACACAGCTGGGAGTCTCTGGATCACTGGTATGCATCCACAGCCTGGTTAGCTTCCCAATGCATTTCAATGCACTGGACAGGCACTAAATTTCATTATTTTTGGAAACAGGGAATTTTTTTTTCAATATGTGAATGGGACTTTTTTCCAGCTGCTCTTCAAAAAAAATTACAGTGGAAAGATATTAAGAATACTAATGAAAAAGGGGTGTTGTTAACCTGCATGCTGAACACAAAGGTTGCTGCTTCCAAGAGGACCTGACAAATGCTGGTTCTTGCAGAGCTGAGTTTTTAGACAAGCCAGATTCCTGGTGCCAAGAGAACTGTGCTCACATTCCAGCAAAACTTAAAACAACCTGCCCACCTTATCACCATCATCTGTTTGTAGCAGTAAAGTGGGTTTAAGTGTATATAAAAGGAGACTTGATCATAAATCCCACTCATAACCTTATGGCCAAGGTTGTCCTGCTCTTTGCAAGGCGAGGGGTTTGAGACTGTGCCATGACAGGATAAAACTTGGCACTGGAGTTTCCAAGACAGGAATGAAATAAAGGGGGAAAATGGTGTCGCTGCACTTTTCAAATGGCTCCTCTTCTTTTGGTCAAAAACGTCAATGGCAAGAGAGAAAACCTGACAGCTATGGCAGACCTCCTGCAATCTCATCCTGATCTGAGCTGGACACTTCACAGGAGAGCCCAGGGCAGCGACAGGCTCTTATCGCAGCGCTGCAGCAGGAACTTCTCCCTCTGAGAGTCCTCTGAGAACCTCTCCAGAGAAAGGAGAGGGCTCACCCTCAGCTGCAGTGCTTCATACAAAACAAATTAAGCCAAGAAATAGCTGTGCTCTCCGCACAGCTCTGTTGTGCAATCCCTCATTCCTAGCAGTCTCCGGGCACACGGGCTGCTTGGCGCGGTCATCTGTGCATTAAATTTTGGTCTGCAGGCTACTGCAGAAGAACAACATCTCGTAGCCAAAATAAATAAAAGGCAGGCACCTGAGAGCTTCCTGCCAGCCCCGGCACGGCGGCAGGAGGGGATGGCACCCTGGCAGCACAGGGCACACCCTGCTGTGCTTCCTCCGGCCCCCGCGGCGAGGGAGAGGGGAGAGGGGAGAAGGGAGAGGGGAGAGGGGCACCTCCCTGCCACTGCCAGGGTCCTTGTTTGTAGTGTTTCCACTCATCATCTCAGCAAGGCTTTTAACGCCGAATCTGGTGGATGGAGGTTATTAAAGATCCTCTCGACATTTCAGGCAGACACACGCTAGCATTTTGTCATAGTCTAGGAATTCAAACACTCACCCAGTTAGGCAGGAGTTTAAATTATGAAAAATAGAGGTCTCTCAGTTTCAAAGCACTGAAGAGAAGTAAAAAAATCTGAAGAATTTCTTTAAACTGTTTTTCCCTTAGGTCAGGAAGCAGTAGTGATATAAAACTAGAGTGTCACTAGTAGCCCCTCTGGTCAGTGGGGTCAAACAAAAGAAAGCATGGGGGATTGCTCAGCCACTGGTGGGAGCAAATTCTCACTGGAGTGTAGATGGCCCAGAAATGGGGATTAATAGTCAACAGGCAGGAAAATGCTCTTGATCTACTAATAATGTTGTTGGGCAAGGACAGTTCTGACATGGAGGTAAGAATCTGCTTTGTACATGGGCCTGAGGAACATAACACAGCTGAAGCTTCCGTCTTTCTTCCTATATCCATTTGGAAAGCTCTGCATGGTGGGAGTTTTCAAACAGCCATCCAATTCTCCATGATAAGCCTGATTTTGTGAGAGTGCCTTCACCTCTGGACATACAATGTGAGTGCCTAACTGTGGTTCAACCGAAAACACATCCAGAGCAAGGTACAAGCCTTGCAAGTGTGGACACCAAGAAATACAGCTTGCCCTGGAGAGGTTAAATCCTAAAACTATACCAGTAAAAAAGACAGGAGAGGGAAGCACAGAAAGCACAGGCCAGAAAGGGCTCCAGACAAGGCAGTGAGCAAGGGGCAAGAGGAAAGGCATTAGAAACAGATGATGGAGAAATTGTACGGGAGGAAAACCAGACAGAAAATAAAGGCAAGAATCGGGAATGGGAAAATGAAAACCCAGTGAGGGCATTCAACAAAAATGGGAGAGCACTTCAGCAGCAGGATTTTGGACAGACCAAGGGCAAAGGAGAAGGAAGCCAGTCACAGGCAACGCAAGAGGCAGCCAAAACACAGCCCTCCCATTCTGTGCTGGTTGGGCTGTGCACTAGAAAGGTTCAGAATCCACTTTTCAAGAATGTCAATGGATGCTGCAGGAAAACAGACCCAAAGCAGTGTTTTCACTGCACTGAAAATGGTCAGCTGCCTTCGTTTTCTCCCATTAGGAGACACTTCTCTAGACTCATCATAGCCCTGCTGCTGTCCTGAAATGTTTTCCCACTCAAAGGTAGTGCTGCAAAATGGATGTCCTATTCTAGCTAACAACTAGCTAAGGAGAGGGGTATGTTCCTGTGTTTGTGTTTTACTCAGCAGCACAATTTTCACTATTTATAATGGCAACAAATTATCATGTCAAGATGGTTTAAACAAAGTGAAATATGAGAAGATTTCTACCTTGCCTGTGATTTTTGAAGTATGTTTGCGATGGAAATGCTAAGACCAAACTCTGAGATTTCAGCTAAGGGGCATTTGCAATCAAACACAAAACACATTCGACCTGTTTCTTTCAAAAATTTTGATTAAAAAGTCCTTTAGAAGATACTACACTTATCTCTGCCACTGATAAAACTATCATGAGTAAAATAAATAACAGCATAATCAACAACAAAACTATAGCATTTGGGTCCATCACACTCAAATCTGAAGTATATCCCTCAGGTGAAATGGATTTGTTTTAATGGGGCTGTACATGTATTAAATGGTGGGGAACGTAGATCTTGCCCTGGTGCTGGACCCTGAAGCTGATAATTCCCAGCTGCACTGTAAGGCAAAGCTGCTCACCAGTGCTGCAGATCAGGGGTAAAGACTGCGGGTCCCTTTTCTATCTAACTCACAAAACTCAGCTGCAGAGGGCCTGTCATCACTCTGTTGGTAACTGCTCCACAGCCTGAGGATCAGCTCAGTGGTCCTCAGACCACATCACTGAACAGCCCACTGCTGGGCACTACACTTTTGTTTTACTATGGTTCTGTGCAAAAACAGGCCACAGCCAGACAAACTAGGGACTGGAGGGCAAATCCTTCCACATAATTAGGGGCTTTTTTGAACTATCAGAGGGCTGATACAGGACGAAGGGAGAGGGGGAGAAGAGGGAAGATACAGGTAAATTTCAGAAGCTGGACCACCCTCCTCCTCCTCCACCTGTCCTTGCTGGCCAATGCAGAGATGGCCTCACTCTGTTACCAACACTCCTGCCTAAATTAGGCCTCCATTTCATCCTACCTACCCTGTTCATATGATTGTTAAATCCAACACTTTCTGGCCTCACACCACTTTGAAATTCTGGTCTTGTCTTGCGGACCTTACGCTGCCTTCTCTTGCAATGACTCTGAGCATTGCCAGCACTAAATGGGTGTGAAGCTGTAACTATAAGTCATTTAGAGCAATTAGCAGAATGCACTGCTGATAAACCTTTCAAAAATATTGGCATGGGCTTAGGGAGAGGTGGGAACCAAGTATCTCTGCCCTGTCCCTGTCTAACACAGGGTATCCTCCTGTAGTTCCAGGCACAGCCGTTCCCAGTGACTGTGGGAGAGAAGGATTAATGCTTTTCAAGCTGACTGTAACTGAAGAATCTAGATTTACCTTCAGCCTCAATATTACTGCACCTTGGTGAAAGATTATCTCATATCTCAGTTTACCAGGAAGACTGCAGATTTTTATTTTTCTTTTCCTAATTCCCAAGAAACTTGTTAAAATAACAGACCATTTCTCATAACACTTTCTGCAAGACTCTGATATTTTATGACTGGTAGTTTGATTTTTATAAAACTTGTATTAAAATAGTTTATATTGCTTCAGCTAATAGTGGAAGAGTGTCATGACCAGTGTGTTCCTGAAAGTAAAATTTAGAAAATATCTATAAAAGAAAAAGGGTAATTTCTAAGATAAGAAGATAAAAAGCATTTTTTAAAAAATGCTTATCTTGAAAAGTAACAACAAGAAGTTTAAGTGTGGTTTTGCTGATTTTTCTCTCCAACTATTTGAAGCTATAAATGACTTAACTCAGTAAAATTCCAAATGTAATTATCTTCTGTACTTAGCCCAAGGCTTTCCATATATCTCTACACTGCTGTCTTGCATACAAAATAGGTTTTTCAATAGCTGGTAACTATATAATGTACAACATTGTTTTAATTTCCCCTTCTTTGCTAACCTCTTGCCTACACACAGACACACTGTCACAGCCACCCAGCCGGAGCAGCAAGGTGCAGGAAGACAGAAAGGACTCAGAAGCATTTGGAAAGGCAATTACACAAACAGCTCATACCTTTGCATCACAATCAGTATATTCCAATTTACCCCCTTTTGGCAGTTTACAAAAAAATTATTTGCTACAAACAGCAAAAAAAAAATNCATGCAGCGTTTGGAAATAAACATC
>VXAX01006620.1:1289821-1296974 GCA_013399835.1 Leptocoma aspasia
CTTGGCAAAGGCTTTTAGGTCACTGGGTTTGGGATATTACAGCAGACAAAAATCTTCAAACCACAGAAACTTCAAAAATGACAAATAACTCGAATCTCTCCCCCATGCTCAAAAAAAGAAAAAGCCCTAATGATAATTCTCTAAAAAGAGTCGAACCTTTTTATGAGACCTGTTGCCAATATTAGTGCCACCAAATGATCTCATCTTTCATTCTGGCTAAATTCCAACACACAATTTCATTAACCCAGGTACTGCAGGTGATAAAACTCATTTTTCCCTAAAGAGACAGCTAAAAAGTACCAGTTATACATTTATGAAGTACCAGCAATCAAAATTATGGATTTTCTAAAAGGTTTTTAACTACTTTTATTGAAAGGAAAATCGCTGTCTCAGACTTTTGTGACACTATTGCTAATAATAAATTTTACCATTTAGACATCGCAGTAATATGGTAGACAGTGTCAATAAAAGTATGAAACAAAGATGATCCCTGTCTCTTAAGGAATGCTTTCTGATTACACACCGGAAATTATAATGGGAAACATAAACTAACTGCACCTTTAAGAGAGGAAAAAAGGGGATAATGCAAGGCAACGGGCTTCACGACATATATCCCATCAGCAGAAGTATTTCATATATATATATGTGTGTGTGTAAAGCATGTATGAAAATAAAATAGAAATAAAGTTACAATATTAAAGTAAATAAAAATATTAGAATAAATAATGACCTAATGACAATTGTTAATGACTATTAAACAATACATACACGATAAAATACATAACAATACATAATAAAAATTAAAATAATAGGAAAAATAACTATTCCAATAATAAAATAATAACAAAAATTAAAATAATTTCCAAAAAATCGATTAAAGATAATGAAATAGTAATTCAGGGGGTTATCTGGAGCTGGCCTGCGGCTCGCCTGCTCGGGGTGGGCAGGAGCGGGGCTGTGTCGGGGCTGCTCCCGGTGCCTCTCCCGCTCCCAGCAGCATTCCCGGGAGCACTAGAGGGCACTGTGGGATTTGGGCCACCCCGGCCTCCGCCGCCGCGGGGGTCCCGAGCCCCCTGCCCCGCACGGGGGTGGATCGGGAGGCTGTGGAAGCACCGGGAACCGGCACCGTCCCCACGCGTGCCGGGCTCGGCCCCAGCGGCTGCCGGCGGGCGCGGCCGGGTCCCCCCGCACGGGACGGGGCCGCGTCCCCGCAGCTTCCCCCTTTCCCCGGGGGGGTCCCGGCGGCCCTACAGAAACCTGAAACACCCACCCACAGCCCAGCCTTTCCCCTGCCCTCGCTGCCTGCGCGATTAAAAAATCCGCGCCGGGCGGATGATTTCAGTGCAGAACGCTCTGCCATGCAAACGAGCGCAATTAATGCCTTTGAAACAATTTATGATTTCCGGCCTACTTCAACATGTATTAGCATATACCTGGTTTCTTTAATATACACTTTGTTTTTCCAAAACCACAAACATAGTTGCTGGAATTTCATGTGGAAGTGCTTAAGGGGTTGAAAGTTAACACCTTTGTGAGCCGAGCAGTCTCACAGTTGCTGCTAAACAAAAGCCTCTTTGTAGAAGCTTTCTCGAAATGTTTTCTTAACATGTTCCAAGTAGTTTTAGGCAGGCAACTAAAGTAAACAAGATGTTACCATGATAAAAACACTTGTGAAAACATTACAGAGTGCACTTAGTAGTTTCTTTCACATAAACTCCCCTTCGTTTCATCAAAGTTAAATGCACATGAAGCAGATTACCAGCATCACCGCAACACAGGACTGTCACATCTCTCCAAAGGTCTCTGTCCTTTCTTTTAAAGAATGTATTTGATTTAAAAATGGTACAGCCAGGATTGAGCACGTCTAACCCACAATCAAATTATAGGGAAAAAAAAAAAGGGAGGGGTGAGGAATAATAAAACCCTATTCAGTCTTCTGAATTTTTTGCCCTGGATACCTGGCTACCCTACTGAATAAACCACTCTCCCTCCAGCCGGGATTTCCTGAACAACTTGCTGTATAAGGGGTATATATTTCTATCTTCAACGGTCTTTAAACACATGCAAATGAAATCAAGGATATAGTCAATTTTGCAGGAAAGTCGCTCTGTGCTACTAATTGCTCCTTTTCCGCCTGTGAGACGGGCCCTGGTTAACAGGCCAGACACGTGTGCACCCTCCAGCCCTCACCTTGCTCCCTGCAGCCTGGCTGAGGCCACAGGGTCACCGCCCTGAGACTGGACTTGTTTTTGTTTTTAGGCTCAGGGAGTATTCTGGAGCATGCAGGGTGCTGCTGTTTCATTAGGCAGAGCAGCAGCCCCTGCTGCTATCAGTTAGCTCTAATTGATGCCGCATCACATGATAACCAATGGCTGATGGATTCAAAGAAGAAACACAACACCAACGATGTTGTGTTTTTGCAGCTAAAACTGCAACTTATTTCAAAAAGAAATAGGGAAATAAATGTGTACAATAGCCTGTGTATCTGCTGGTTCTGATAAGCATCCTCCTGTTGGCTGTGAGTGGAAGACAACTAGGATCGTTATTTGTACAGTATTTATCTTTGAAATCAAGGGCCCTGTGGTGTACCTCACCTTGGGAACAAACACTACAGAATGATCACAGAAGAGTGTCAAATCTCTGGTTTTGATTTACCAACAGTTATGATATTTCTTCCTCAGGAGGAAAAGAAATGAACCATGTTTTAGACCTGCGAGTCCTTTTTTCTCCCTTAACTGAAGAATCATTTTATTGGCATACAGGGCTTTCATTTCACATACAACTTCTCTCTGCCTTTTCACAAGGTAAGTGAAATTAAGCAATACTCGATACACAAGCTGCATTTCACTTGGTAAACAAGAGCTTTTCTCTTGAGGGGGCCATCGAAAGAGTGTCACAGATTATACAAGTATCAGAAAGAATCTTCAGCCATCTACCTGTTATCTTTTCATTGAGTAATGAAGTCTGATAAATGGCAACATAATTTAAGGACGGATCCTCCACAGGAGACACTGAAGGCTATGGTATTTTACGAAGCAACACTCACTTCTTAACAGTGTCAATACACTGCTCGGGGACATCCATTTCTGCATTTGTTCTGGTTATCTATCTTAGGTTAGATATCACTCTGAACACTAAGACTTTGGACACTGCAGCATTTGGATAATGAGAAAATTTACACAAGCTGATGAGTTTAGGAAACTCACACAAAATATTTCTGTTAAAAGGTTCCAGTGGAGGCAAAAACTGAACTGATAGTGAATAAACTAGAACTGATGGAGCAGTTTCAAGTCCAGCCTGGGCTGGTGACAGTTTTCAAGTTATTCCTGAATGCTGACTGATGCACGTATCTCCTCCAGGTGAGTGAGTCGACTGGGTCTATGTACTGAAATATCTCCAAAATACCATATAAAAACCAACCCTGCTTGTGATTAAAGGCTGTGTTTTCTATGCATGGCCACCTCAAGCAGAGCACTCAGGATTCCTGTGGAATCTTCCTGAAAGCAGCCGCTCTCACCTGGAACACGGGACTAGCACAGAAGGAAAGGTGACACAATTTGACCACATGGGACCACCCATGTTACTCTGCTATCTAAGGCTACCACAGCACCTTTCCCTTGCACTTAGAGCAGTAAAGATGAGAATTGTTTTAAAGGTCTAAATGCTATAGTATGGCATATGAATATGAATGAGCTGGCAAGTATGGTGAGATTAGCATTTATTTCACTTAAGTGAACAACAGGATGAATTACAAGGAATGAGGCCACCCTTCATGGAAATTTATAACTAGCACCTTCTTATTTTGTAATCCTCTTGTAATGAGAACCTTCTCATTACTCTACCATTCCTCACTTGTAACATATGTTTGTAGTAGGACCGGCACTGCTCCTACGAACTCAGGAGGGTTTTGCCAGCAGAACCACAACCGGTCCACTCTGTTCTGAGAGCAAAACCCTATCTGTATCATCTAACATCACCCAACAAACATCCTCTGCTTGCTTTTGCCCTTCCCTCCCTCACATAAAAATTCAGGGAACCGCCCCAGAAACAGCAGGTACAGCTGAACCTTTTGGGACTAAGTCTACTTACTCATCCCAAAGAATCTCATGTATTTATGTGGACTAACTTCATGAGACAGCTACTCCAAATGGGAGAAAAATTTATCCCTTTGTGCATTTAAATCACAAACATTGCTTGGGCGGCTGGTCTTCAGTGATCTTACAACTGACCAGCCACAGAACTTGAGCAAAGATCAGGGACAGACCTTCAGCAACCGGGATGCGCCCACAGCATGTGTGTACCTGGTGTCCTACCCAGACAAAGAACTCTTTTGTGATGGAAACAGGAGTGAGGTTGATGGTTTAGTTGTGGAGCAGCCATGTGTAAGCTATTAGGGCTCTGAGGTCCTTCCCTGCATCGGGATGCACGCACTACCACACACTAGTCCATAATGCACTGTTTATGCAACGTGTAAAACTGTGTTCTTTGGCAGCAAGGAAAAGGTCTGCAGCAAACTGCAGGGGCCCAATTAATATAATTATAGTTTATTTTTAGTAGTGTAGACTTTGTTCATTAGTTACTTATTTGACATAAATTAAATTTCACGTGATGTTCTGCAATTCTCTGTTCAATTATGGAGTTAATTTAAGACTAGATTTCTAAATTAAAGTGAAATCAAGGTTAAAACAAGGTTTTATTATTTACATGATCGATGCTGCAACTTAAAAATTATTTAAATAAAATGAAAAAAAAAAAGCTGCGGAACTGCAAACACTATTTTACAGCAATACACTGAACAAGACCATAATTTCCCCATGGGACTAATTTACTATCCCGTTAAAACGTTCTTGAGCCTGATCCAAAAGCCACTGAAGTGAAAGGGAGCTCTCTGTTGACTTCAATGGGCTTTGCATCAGGCCCAGGGTGGGTGAGTGACAGCACACAAAATTTCAGGGCATGCTTTCTGGACAATGCAAGTGCCAAAAAAACCATCCTTACTTTAGGAACGACTGGAAGTCTTCACATACTGCTTCACAGCCCGGCCATTTGCATACGCCGTGTCCGTACAGCGGGTGGCTGTGTGAGTGCTCCTCGTGGGATAAACTGGAGGGGAGAAAGAGAAGAGAGAAAAAGTACTGTAAACTGAAGGCACCGTAACTATTCATCCTCACAAAGACTCCTAAAGAGCAGCAAACACCAGATCCTGAAGCATCCCCAACATCTCACAGTACCCGCCTGACTCTTGCCCATGGTTTTTCAAAACAGAATTAAATACCATTTGCAGTGTGAAACATGTGTCATTCTTACTTAGCTATCCTCCCACATTTCATTCATTAATTAAGAGGTTTGTAAAGAATTTAAATTAACATGGACGGGGGAGAAATCATTTGACAGACCTGCTTAATATCCTGCTTGATATTTTGCTAAAAAATTTATGAACATTGCATATTTACAATTCAACTTCATCGAGAAGTCATCTCTATACAGCAGTGTCCCATTACTCCATAACACAGCTGGACCTGAGGCTTTCCTCATGGCTACAGAAAGGAAAAGCATCAAATTTGCAGCCTTGGCTTTCCCACCATGTTATTTATTTACTGGGTCGGCTTTTTTTTCAGTTCTTTTTTTTTCTTGCTCTTACAGGCTGTTTCATTGCACAAACAGGGCCTCCTTACATCCCAAGAAAGAAGATTTGAGATGTATTTTCAAATCCAAAACTCACCATAAAGAAGAAGGGGCATGCAATCAAAGGATTCCTCAGCACAAGGGGTTAGTGGGGGCTATTAACCTTGCCTAAGATTGGGCAGGAACGTCACAGAGCCTCCTAACTACTGAACCCAGGGTTAAAGCAAAAAATTCATATGAGCACTAAGGGGTTAATCCTTCAGCGGGATTCCAATCAATACGTAATGATTTGGCTGCACTGATCCAAGTCATGAGACGCTTTGATCCAGGCCATGTGGTGCTCAGGGAAATGTATCTGTTGCACTCACTGATGAACCATACTCTAAAATATCTTCTTTATTCGACTTCTGCATGGAAACTTTGTAAGCAAAGGAATTATTTCTTGCAACAATCTCCACAACCTTAGATGACTTTAAAAGCAAAATGTCAAAATAATATTGAAATCTCTATTTTATGCTCACACATGTATGCATTTTTCATGGCAAACCTTTTTGCTACAGTATGTCTGTGCTGTATTATGGACTTCAAACATACACAAAGGATATGAACACATACCAGCATCTAGGTGTGGCTTTTATGACTTACTTCATCCTGGATTACAGGTAACGTTATGGATAAATGCCTACTTTTTGTCATTTTACTTTCACACACACCTGGAAAATGCTGTTTGTTCTTCTTCTGTAATATTATCTGTCTGTGCACTCTTGACAAAATTGTGTTCCTGTACTATTTCAGATGTACTGGGTAGCCAGATCATTGTAATTACACTCCTGAGATGTCATCCCAAACATAAACTAGTTTGAAGAGAAATTCCTGCCCAGATTCTGCCACTTTTGACTTTAAACCCAATGAGAATCTGCAGATTGCTGAAGGTGCTTTTTAAAATTATTTTACATTTTAAAAAAAAGTAATTTAAAAAGGTATTATGAGTTTTACATTAACCTAATTAATTATTTCATTAATATCTTATTTTTGGCTGTTTACAAATAGTCCTTCAAGCATAAATATATATATATGTGCAAGGTAATTTCCTAAAAAAACAGCAGTAGATGAAGAGCCTTACACAAGCCTTCTCTATATACGAATACTAGACTGGTTTAATTGAATCAGTCTTTTAAAAAATGTTCAAGTGAGAAGAATCTCTATAAAGGTTTTAGAAGATCTAAGGAACCAATGCATTCTTTGCAAGGAAATTAGAAAAATGCAACACCACACATTTCCTCAGCCGAGGAAGAGGTAGAATGGCTGAAGAACACCATCCACCCAAGCCAAACAGGCATATGGTCAAACATCCTCTATATAAATCAGAAAATTCAGAAAATAATGGGGTTTATCATCTGTTTCTGTACCTGGATACAGCAAAGGGTGAGAAAGGAGGTTTTCATGTTAACACTCCATTAAGGCCCATAAAGACTGCATATGAGAGTTACGATTTCAGTGTGTTTGGAAGAACAAAAAAAAAAAAAAA